>UELX01005398.1:0-13899 GCA_900480035.1 Eupelmus urozonus | reverse complement strand
TGCGCATCGCAACCACTTTCGACTGTCTTTTTACATTACATTCGCATTCTACATGAAAATAGTCGAATTCAAACGCACTATAAAGTAACAATTCAAATTCAGAGAATTCGGAATTTTTACTATTTATAAAAGGAGACCGGTTCGTTACAGTTAAATAATAAATAAATTATTATTTATTTATTTATTAATAAATTAATAAACAGTTATATCTATATAAATATATAAAAGTTTGCTGTGACATCAAAAAAATGTCACAACTGCGTCAAAGGTAAGTGACAAAATCAAAAATCAGGAACTGGCAAAATTGAACATAAAAAAAACATTCAAAAAAATGTTAAAATAGATTAAAAACTAAATAGTCGTGTTCTCTTGCCCAAACATAGTAAGTACACTGTCCATAACAAATATCATTTGGAATGTTTTGAATTTGCATAACCTCATTGGATAATTCCATTGTATCGACTAATTCTATTGGACAATTAAAAAAATAGTCTAAACGATAATTGTTACAGACAGTGTATATAACTTTTATATAAAAAAGTGCTCCTTTCTAACTAGAAACATTTAAATATAAAAGAGGAAGAGGATAATTATTTAACTAATTTCTAGTTATCCTTCTACCAGCGTATTAAAAACATTAGAATTATATTTGTTTTACATTTAAGTAAACAAAAAATAATTTCAATGTGGATAATGTTTTTAAGATAAAAGTTCTAGTTATAGTTTGTTTATAATTTAATAGTTTAAAGCGAAACCCTTATAAAAAGTTAAAAATGCAATCAAAATTTTATACTTTAAAAAGAAAGCTTTTGGTTATAAAAATTTAATATTCAAAATTATATTCAATTATTGTACAATTAAATGTTTTCAAACTTATTAATTATTGATTTAATGTTGCAAAATTATAAGCTACTTGACATGCTCAGTGCATTTTGCTGCTTGCCCGCGTTAATTAAATCAGTTCTACCCAAATAATTCTGCCAAGCACTGCGCAGTATCAAGCTCCAGAAACTGATTAGCTTGAAAGTGTCGAATATGTATCACATTATTATTCAAGGTATTAGATTATACTCTACTTCAATATTAAGAAACTTATTACTATTAGGTACTATTAAGTATAAAAATAAAAGATTTTGAAAAAAATCACATAACAAAAAAATAAATTTAAAAAAAAATTTTTTTTTAATTAATTTTGTTGTATTAAATTAATAAAAAATATAACAAAAGTTAAGTTACATTAAGTTTATTTTATTATCTTTCTTTTTTAGTATACCTTTTTGAAACAAATGAATAAGCAGAAAATGTATAGATTTGAAAATTAAATAATACTTTAAAATGATATAGAATTATTTATATCAAGTAACTTCAATCGTTTATGTCTTTGTTAAATTAATATAACAAACTAAAACTTTATTTCGAAAAAACATTAATAAAATCTTTTTATTTATCTTTTTATATAACAAGATTTTGCAGGTATAATAAATCTAAAATTTTTACGTGACTGAAACTTAAAACTTTGCAACAGAACTCATTAAAATTTTGTAATGTGAAATTTTGACTAAATAGGTTTTGACTAAATAGGTAGTTTGTTATTGAAATTCTAATAAACTTCCAGGAAATTCATGAAGATATTAGAATGCTCAAAGTTTTCTGTATAAAATGATGTATTTTAAACGTATAACTATATTAAAGCAAACTTAAACAGAAGAAACATCTGTTACAAGATGACTTTAGTTCAGTAAAATTTCAAATTAAACGTATAATATACAACTGCATGAACGCATACAAAACTGCAGTTAACAAGATTTAAAATTTGAACGGCTACTCCTCAATAACAAATTTTCTCGGAAAATCGTACCTATCAAAAAACAATACCTACAAAATTACAAACGACTCCCAGCAAATAGATTTCACTCAATACCAAATTACAAATTGGGTCAATAATTCAGCGAACACGTCCCTAAAATTTTCCACGCTTAACTACATCAAAACCCCTTTTTCACTAGTACACCCTCCCCCTTCCCAATCAACTCTCAATGCATCAATTCCTCTCGCAAAATAATTCGACACAATGCCGGCATTTTTCTCTCCCTCCCAAAGCTCCGTAATTCGCGAGCAGCGTCAGTCCAGATATTACAATAATGAACCTGCAGCTCCCAGCACGAGTACAATAGACCCGCGCAGCCGCGAGCCACGTGATATTGACGGTATTATATTGAATTCCAAACTGTCGGAGCCTCGGTTTAATAACCGCGCTAATGAGCTTGTTTCGCCGTGGATGCGCGTGCCCGCATGTATACAGCCCTCGTGCTTCTACAATACTCGATAGTTCGGTCATCCACGTGTCGAGGAGTGCAATTTTCCCGCTGGTACAGCCGAGCAAAATCGACTGTCGCTGCAAGATTACGGGAGAACGAGACTTCCGGATTATCTTTTGAAAAGGAGCGAGAGCGGCTTTTGTCGAGGAGTCGCGGATGCTTTTTGCGCGCGGACGAGCTGGACTATAAATTCGGCCGGCTATATATATATATATATATATATATATATAGTTTGCTCAAGGATCCGCCCTCTCTTTTTCTCTCGTCGAAATCCACTTGATTGATATCGTCTCATTTCAATTTCATATATACTCCCCTGGTGCCTCGCGAGAGAAAGCTCGCTATTCTCTGAGCTTGCGCCCTGCGTCGGTATTTTTTCTTTCCCGAAATACTTTAGCGTCTTTTAGTCGGCAAAAAATGTGCTCTCGGGCCATTAAATAATCGTTAAAAAACAATTTCGACGCGGCGGAAGGTTGAATTCGCGCGCTAGCAGTGAAATTGATTATTTATATTATTACGTGTACAATTAGGCTTTGAGTTTGGCTTCGGAGCGTCGCGAGCTTGCGAGCTATAGTCGGATATTCTTTGAATTCATTGGAGTGGAAATTCGACGGGCTCTTTCTGCATTGATAAATTTTTCGCATTGAGAGCGCGCAGCTGAGTTGGCCATTCCGGCGGAATAAAATTTCCACTTCTATGAGGATGAATTTTCGTTCTTATTGTGACTCTTATTGCTGGCTGTCGATTCGAGGTAAAGTAATTTTAAACAAAGTTGAGTTTTTCAGTTGTGAAGTTACAGTTCAAGGGATAATTATATTGAGGCTTGTAAAGAACAAATAATTATTAGAAAACTAATGGAATTAGTGGATGGTTATTTAAAATTTATCTTCTCTGAAATTCAACTTATTTTGTAAATAACGCCAAACTGTGAAATTTATTTAAAAAACTCGATATTGTTAAATAATTTGAAAAATTTATAAAGAATTTAAAAATTTCCAAGCCATGACGCGCGAGCAATAAAAAGGCAAGATTTATACTAAAAATTCAAGCTCCAATATTTTACTCTACACTGAAAGTCTTATTATTCCCAAGAAGTAATTCACAAATACCTGAATAATGAGAAAAAAGACACGTAATTGCATCCTCTCTTCTTTTCAGCCTCGCGAGTGATTTAAAATCCTTTAAAATGAGCGAGACACAGAGCGAGCGAGCCGACGAGCGGGAGAAAGGGAGAGAGAATGACTTTAAAGGAGAAAAAGCGTTAGAAGTAAAGAAAACAGATGGGAGTTACCAGGGTCCGCGTTATTGAAAAATTCTCGGCTTCAAGTCGCTTCTGTTTCATCATCCCTCTGGGCCCTTGAAAAAGGATCTCCGCTCAACGGCTAATGACGAAGAGTCGGAAAAACCGAGTGGCATATCAAAGTAACATTTGGCCTACTTCAAAAGATTCCTCGCCTTATCTTTGCTCTCGACTTTCAAAGTTTTTCTAAGAAAATAAATATGTTATAAAAGGTACTTAATTTTGAGTTTGGTATAATTAATTGTAACTTTCTTGATGGTATTAGTATGAAAAGTAAGCAATACCTTAAAAAAGTTACATATAACGTTACTTTTCAGTTTTCGAAAATAGATTTAATATATTAAAGTATTTATCTTTAAAATTATGGTGAATTTTATGCATAGATTTAATAATCATATAACATTAAAAAATGATGTGTCTATTTAGTTTATCAGCGATCATAGATATGAGAAAACAGCCCTTTCAACGAGTCAGCCCCTGTAGCGTTGACCCAGATGCGCGTACCATCGATAATGGGGCAGGCAAAGTCGACGGGAGAGTGTCTGGCTAGGAAAATTGAAAAAGCTGCAAAATGCATTTTTTCCCTCTTTCATCCACTGCTTCTCGCTCTAAGCGTTCAAATAATTAATCATCAATGGTGATATTTTCTTAGTTAATAATAGCTTGTCCCTTGATATGAAATATGTTATTCAAATTTTATAAAACTTGAGAAGAAACTTTAAAGAACTGTATAAAAATCATCATTTCTTTTAAGATTTCTTTTTATATTCAAAGATTATCAAATATATGTAAGATAAAAACATTATTGGAAGTCTATCGTAAAAGAAATACCTTTATTAATATATGGAACCTAATTACATTAAACTCGATTGGTACAAATAAAATTGTAAAAATATACTTTGTACAAATATTAATACAAATAGACTTTTGTTATAGTTTAAACACGAAATACTGTCATATATTTACTGAAACAGCATTATTCAAAAATATACTGTATTACAATGAAAATTTATAATTCATATTAAAATTAGTTTCAATTATGAAACTTGATTATAAATATGAGAAAATAAATAAACTTTTACTCTATTATCTTTATACCTAATAAACTATCTACGTTGAAACATTTTGAATATATGCTAATGCTAATTCATACTACAGTTATTCTGAATCATAGAAAAGAAATTTTTTCTGGAAAAACAAATATTAGATGCGAAAAATTCAACTTATGGAAGTTCTAATTATTTTTCGAAAACTGTATTTGCAGGTATTTTTTGAAATATGACTTAATTTTAATTTCTTATTTGAAAAAAGTGGATAATCTAAAACTTTTTTTAAAAATATTATATTAAATTTAATAACATTACGAATAATATACTGAAAAAATGAAAAATCTAATTCAATCCTGAAAAACTAAAAATTGATAAAAAATGAATCATGATATTATAAAAAGTATTTTTGAACCGCCTTTCCATAAATAAGTGAACTTTCGTAGATCAATATTAGTAACACACATTTTTGCAGACATTTTTTTTAATTAATGTAATTCTAAACACTTCAAACATCTTTCTTACATGGTTTTAAAATAAACTATTTAATAAATTTTCGATTTAAAATAATTTAATACCAGTTGTTTAGGTAACTAAAATAATAGACTACAAAAGTTAAGAGTGTTACAATTTATTTAATATAATATATTTTTTAAATAATTATGAGAATTGATTTTGAATAATACAAAATTAAATCTTTTGTATCCTGCCTCGAGGACAATTTTAGCAAAAAAGTAAAACTACTGTATATTTCCTCTGATTTTCCTACCTCCAAGGAAGCGCGTCATAAAAAAAGGAATGCGAAATTTGTCGCAGGTAAGGCTTTAAACAGATTTAAGAGCGAGGAGGGGTAAACTTTAGTAAAAGTCGCGTGCATTTTAAGAGAAGAGCGTTGAGAGTCCACGCAGGAGACGCCGATTTATTCAAAGTTGTAAGTACGCTGGAGCTCGTAATCATCAAAAGCCAGGTCTGTACTTTCAGGCGCGAAGAAATTTTTAGGTAATTAATCTCTAAAGCGATTTTCAGACAA
Organism: Eupelmus urozonus; assembly: GCA_900480035.1. NCBI lineage: Eukaryota > Metazoa > Arthropoda > Insecta > Hymenoptera > Eupelmidae > Eupelmus > Eupelmus urozonus. Next base: position 8,205 of record UELX01005398.1, on the reverse strand, counting down.
TTACACTAAAGTTATTTAATGTTTAAATTGAACATGAATAAACAAATGAGAGGATTAAAAATTAACGCAGCTATCATTTATTTTTGTATTCTTTTTTTCTTCTAAATATATTGTTTATACATTGATAAACATTTTATATTCCTACTGCAATAATTTTGCTTAAATGGAGAGCGACAGTTAATAAATTTATGAATTTCATTCATATTTTGATCATAGTAAAAGTTTGCTTTTTTTATTTAAATAATTTCTCAAAGGCAGAGTTTTCTTTTGATTGAAAAATACTTTTTAAATTAATTTCTGAAATATGAAAGATTAAAAAATATTTTATTATAATTAGTATAAGTTTATAAATACTTCATTTTATATTTAATTGCTATCAAAGAGATGTAGAATCCTTCTTTCTACAGAGACTCTTTATGATTTGAAAAATACAAGTACTGAATTACGACCAAAAACAAAATATAAAAATGAAAGCTAAAAGTGCAGAAAAACAAAAATGATAAAGAATAGAAATGCTGAAACTTAGGAACTTTTACCTTTCTTTAAACTTGACTTCTTTTATTTTGATGTCTACAGTAACATGGCTAAATGATCTTGTAACAGAAAAAAGTTACGGGTACAACAAAACAATAGTTACGTGACAAAAATTTATAGGGAAAGAGAGTGTAGGATCAGAAATTCTAAGAGAAAAATATTTCTAATAAAATTATTATTGATCTTTCATTATTATCAAATAAAATTTTTAGAAGATTAAACATGAAAAATATTATTTTCAATTAAAGGTATCAAAAGCCATCATAAAATCTAAATTTATTGAAATCATATTTCACTTATGCAGAAAAAATTTATCGCGAAAGAAGAAATAAATAAGCACGATCACTGCAGTTACACAGTTTTGAATAATTCTTTATTATTTTAACTTCAATTTATTTACATTATAAATTAAAAAGTTTGTGCGCGACTTTAAACACATTCAACTAAAAAACTCATCTAATTCATACCTTTCACAGACTATAAAACACAACCGGTCATCGATACGTAAATGACTGATGAGTAAAATAATATGTATGCAAACTTTTACTGTCGACCAAAACCGTAGACGTCTATATCGACACGCACAAAAAGAAAACGTCCATAACTGTTCCCTCGCTGAAATTTACGAGAATCGCACGAACGTTTTATCTGGCCGACTTCCAACCGGTGCCGAAACGCGCTTTTCATTTGGCCATTTTCTCCTTCTTTCTCTCCGAATATATCTATACACAAAAAATCCGCTTGATTTTCCCGCTCAACATGGAAAAAAATCGCTACTAAAATAAAAATCAAGCGGAAACCAGCGCGCACTCGTCGGTAATCGAAGGCTAAAGCGTAACAAGCGTTCCAACAACCACGCACCAATACCCCAGCCTGTTCATCGAGCCATTATAAGGGAATTACGTAAAGCGATCAGCGCACGCATCCGCGCGGTTTATTTCACCTAGCTGCTCTCCTCGGATAAGAAGTTTCCTCGCTCTCCTCGAAAATGCAAATTCAAGTGGATATGCCGACATTAACGAGATCAGCGCCGGAGCACCTGCGCACCGCGGTTGGTTTGTCGGAGCCACGACGCTAAAGCGTATTACCCTACCCCCACCCCCTGCCAAAGAAGAAGAAGCCCGGAGCTGAATATAAAACACACAACTGAGGGCTTGTGACTTTACGGTCGCGAAATTACTGGGGACTTTTTGCGTCGCGCATTTTTATTCGTGCGACGTGACGCGTCGGCCGGCTGTCGGGTAAAGAGCGGCCTTCGCAGCAATTTCGACGAGAGGAAAGATTAGCGATGTAAATCGAGGAGAGAGAGAGCTGTCTTTGGAATTTGATAAAATTGATTTTTTTTTTGGCCTTTTGTGGGTATTGATGGAATGGTGAATTAGAGTTATTGGGGCACCGTTACGTGCTTGGACTACTTTTTTTTTTACTTTTTTTAATGGTAAATTGTTGATTGTCTTTATTAAATCTTTAACTTAAGGTTAGCCTGCAGCGCTAGTTAATTTCACTTTTTGGCGTTGAAAAATGATTCTTTTGGTTGCAAGTATATTCATAAATTAAATTAAAATAAAGTGATAAATTATTCAAAACTTATATAGAGTGAATCATTTGCATTAAAATAAATCTTTTTGCTTACTTATAGTCAAATCAAAAAACTTTTTCAAAAATTATCATATTAAAATCTTCTACATCAGAGATCATCTAAGATATAAAATTTATAAAAAGATTCATTTTATCTTCAATTGTTAAATTTATTGCTACAAATTTTTCTTTAAAAGTAATAATATATTTTTTAAAGATTTTTACTAATAATTTGGTAATTTAAAAAATAAAGATAATAACTACTTTTTTCTCGTACTTATCAATTCTACAATATGTAACATAAACTAATTAATGCACATAATAATATATTTTTGAATGTACACGAATTACCTGCAGGAAAATAGGAAATGGATTCCGCAAGTTGTAAATTTCACCGATGTATTGAATAAGATTGAGTGAGTGCGCAGCATGTATTACAAGTCAGATTAAACTAAACCACTATTACTCTCAATTACTTGCAACCTTCACCTAACTTTTTTCATCTAGAGTTCAAATTACATACTTTTTAAACGCATAGCTGTTGAATTGTTCGCTATTATAAAACGTTTCTTTAAAGAAGTATAAATAAAATTAAAATGGCACCTATAACAATAGAGCTAAAATGAAAAAAAAAATTAAAATGAATCGCATAAAAAACAGCTTTAAAAGTTTATTTAATTCATCAAAAATATAAAATCAAGTAACTTTTAATATTTAGTTGAAGAATGAAATCATAATTACATAATTTAAAAAAAACTTACTCAACGAAAACTTCACTCAATCAAAATATTATTTCAAACTTCTAGAATATAGAAAATTAAAGAATTTTTTTTAATTAAACAAGTATTTTAAGTGAACCATCCGGTACATTCCACAATCTGTCTCCGATTACTTTCGAACTCATCCGAATCATTTCAAACTTTTTTTATACCATCAGAAAAACGATAATTGATTACACCGTGCCTCACCAATCTTTATCACATTTCGTAAAAAGTAAAATGTTACAAATAGTTTTTTCCGTTCTACATTCCTTTGTGCTGCATTCGCGACAGAACTATCGCATGCTAAAATCGACGACAAATGATCAGGTAATCGCAGTTTTATCTGCCCCATGTCGCTCAGCCGCCTCTGTGCAGCTCGCGATCGATTTGCAAAATTGAAACGACAATTACAGTCTGGCGAGCAGACAGAGAAAAAGAGAGAGGAGGCAATTTTTTACGCGAAAATTGAATTGGCGTGGGCGAAAAGAGTAAGGTTAATTGGACGCTCGTTATTTTTCCGTTTCCTGTGCGCTAGCCTCGGTTAGCCAGCGAGTTATCGGAAAACAATCAGAAAATTGAGCTCTCTCTCTCTATCCCTCGCCACACACATTTCACGTGTCTCTGATAGTCCACGCGCTTCCACCCGCTGCGATGTGGCTCGCCAGGCTAATCCACCTACGATACCGCTTTATCTCTCACTTTAGCAAAGAAATTTAAAGAGTGCGTGCAATTTCTTTTGCGCAGGTAAAAAACTGTGAATTCTAGTCAAGCGATAAGCTTCGATGGTCCTTTGTGGAATTAGTTAACTGATTTGTGAAAACGGGATTGATTGCGTATATTAACTGAGATAGATGACAGTTTGTTACGAAAGGTTTTTAAGAAAAGTTTTTGATCTTGAATTTAAGTAATCCTTAGTTAATTGCTAACTAGGATCAGTGAAGTTTAACGCAGCCTAAAGACGGATAAGTTTTTAACAAAGTAATTTTTGCAAAACACACAAATGTCAAAAAACTTAATAAAAATATTTAATATTAGAATTTAATATTAGATTCCATTTTACGGACTCTTTTATCTATACGTTTAGAAATGAAGTTATACAGCTTAAAAATTTATTTTTAGAATAAGATCTCTGAAACTGTTGTAATAAGCATCTCGTCCTCGTTAAAAATAGGTTTACTTGCAAATTCATTCTATTTTTTTTTTTTATATTTATAAAAAATTTCTTTAATTTGTTGTTTTAATGGAGAATAATAATGTGACGATGATATATTTTCAGCCATATTGCGCAATAATAATGAAATTTTTCAAAACTTTAAAAAAATTCATTTCTCCAAAATAAATCGAAAACGACAAACTCTTGATTAACTTGAATACGTCCCGACCGAATTCACACGCGCGAAAGGGATGAAAATTATTCAATTTTAGCTGAAACAGAAGCTGTGATGTAGCATATATGAGAACACTTTCACGTCTAACTCGTGTATGAACAAAGATATCCTAACCAACCGCGCGGTTAGTTTCAGCTTGAATAGCCGTATATCGCACATACGACGCTAAAGCGCTCGGGATCAAGTATGACCTTAAGCCGTGTTACATGCCATCTCTCACGCTTCACTTGCGCTAACGTGAAAAAAAAAGAAATTTTTCCTTTCCAGCGCACGTGCCGTATTAGCCGTATTAGTCTTTCAATTTTACCAAGCGATGTTAGATAAAGTTTACTTCATTTTTTTGCAATAGTGATATAATTTTTCAAATAGATTTAAATATATACAGATATTAAAAATTTTGATAATTTTTTTTTATTTATCTAATATATAATGTCTTATTGATAATGGTACAATTACAAAAATTGTGAGGTGTAAAATTCTGTAAAATTTTTTAATCTATTCTAATTATTGTCTTTGGAAAACACTCGGTTAAAAATAATTTCTATAAAACATTCTATATTACTAAAAAATGCATGTAAAACAATAATAATACAATCATTGATTTTTAATTTATATATATATCGGGTGGAGTATGAGTAGGGGCAAGAAAGAGAAAAGAGGATTAATTCTATAAATCAGCCGTCCTCCTTTGCAATTTAAATATGTATACAAAAGAATATCTTTTTAAATTCGTTTAGTTAACGGCGTCAGAAATTGCTAAATTTTTAAAAAGTGAACACATCTTTCTAATCCGATTTTTTGTTTCTTATATCATAAAATCAACAAAAATACAATAAAATATAAAAAATTTAGTAAATTATAATAAAAAATAATAAAATAATAAGATATAAAAAAAATATAATAAAATCTGCTTCGTGATATTATGTTGTATGCATTTAAATATTTGTTATCTAAAGTTAAAATGAGGCAAAAATATACTATAAGTTTAAGCTAAAAGTAATAATTCGCCCAATGAAATTTTAATACAAAAAAGCTTTAAATAATTTTGAGTGTTTACAATGACAGAGAAAAATCAGGTAATGAAGAACAGCAAAATATTCGACTACTAAAAATGATAAACTTATTTTTATGATCGATTTAGATAATATAACAAATTATCTGCAGTCAAAGTGATTAGTCCGAAGTTATTTTCAAACTGAATATAATAATAAATTGCATAATAATTGTTATTGCTATATTAATAATTGATATAAGAATACAAATTATTATTAATAATTTGAGCTTTGAGTAATCAAAAAGGCATTGAAGAATCCTTATTTTCACTTCTAAAAATTATAAAAAGAGAAGTAGTTTAAAGTTACTAATCCTTACATTCATCCGGTGATAATATCTTACAGTTCCAGTTTCATATTAATGGACTGCGAAATTGCAAGTCAAATAAGTAAGAATTTTAGTCAATAACTACGCAAGGTTTATTTAAAGTTTGATTTTTATGAATTATCTAATAATACTTTGTACTGTGGAATTGAAAAGCCAAAGTACGTAAAAAATTATTCACAAAAATTTATTGAAAAGCTTAATCAATTATTATTATTATTTTTTTTTTTTTTCAAATAGTTAAATAATGGCATGGTTATATGCATGACAAATTTTTTAGATCAATTGTAGTTTTTATATTAAGTAAATTAATGAGCATATTGATTGCAATACATGTAAACAATGCTATATCAAGAGTATTAGAAAAAATAATCACACCATATACTCATCGATCAACTCTTAAAGTATCATATCGGTATATCTCTCACAGACATGTTCAAATAGTTTTCTCTTGATACAATGCACTTGTATATTTCTAAACTAAACGTTGAATTTCTTAGCCTCCAGTCATTTTATATTGTTAAATTTCTACCAGGGAACCATCCTAGACTAATTTTCAAGATTTCTGAATTATAATACAAAAAGAATTGTCTCGAAAATTAAAATCTCGTTAGATAATAAGTCACTTTGTTTAAAAAACCAATTTGCAAAACCTATCCAATAAATAATCTCTATTTTAAAGTTTACATAGGATACCTCTACAGCAAAAACAAAAGCATCAAACCAATTTGAATTCAAATAACCCGTGGCAGGGCATGTAGGACGTGTTTTCCATTATCGAGACCGGAAAAAAGAATAAGCCCGAGAGCTGGAAAGAAAAAAAAGAGAAAAAAAGCACAAGCCAAGTCAAGTATACAGGTTTCATCTCGCGAGTTCTATCCAGAGAGCGGGGCGTAATTTCTCGCAGTGGGAAAGACCAAAGAGCGCGCGAGCCATCTTCGGAGAAAACGTGCCGGCGCCTGGAATGCCAGGATCGTGAGCCTCCTTTCGATTCGTACTCGTCGGGCCCGCAGTAAGCTCCTCAAGTGGAATGCACTGTTTGCCCATGTAAGTCGCGCTCGAGACGTATTCGATTGCTTTTCGCCTGCTGCCGTCGATTTCGCGCTCGCTCGGGATTTTCGGAGAAATATCTGCCAGCCGGACAATATCGGGAGAATTTTCATGGAGAAAGCAAAGCACATGCAAACTGCTCTTATTCGTCACGTTTTTACAACGGAGGGGCGCATGGTAAATCACTCGGATCGAAAAGTTCGACGAGTCTTTTACAGTTCTTCGCCGACTTCAAATTATTGGAAAACTCGTGCCAGCTCCTCGTGCGCTTTTGATACGGTTGAGTTCGTCTCTTGGTCTCTTTTCCTTCTCGCACCGCGTTACTCGGTCTTATTAATTTATTGGCGCAACTTTCTTGCAGCCAAGTGACGCTAGTGCCGTCAGTTTGTACCTTTTTACGAAACTTCGTCGGATGAAAGTCGGGAAAACTGTGAGAGTGCATTTTTGGCAATCCTAGACTTTTCTTTTTATTTTGCAAGTTTGTTTTAACATTGTTGAATGATGAATAATTTTTTCAATATTTAAACGACATAAAACATACGATCCCAAAAATAAAAGTATGTAATACAGAACATTAGACAATTTATTTACTTTTTTTAGGCATTCGGATGTCTTTATGTACAATGTACAAGTGTACATGGCAAATGTCTTATAGGTTTGACCTTTAAATAGGTTTCACCTATTCTTAAAGGAAATTCATCTCATTTAAAACATTTTTTAAATTAGAAGTGATGAAAAAAAAGAAAAATCCAGACCATTACAAAATGTGAAATTTCTTTAAAATATTTAACCTTAAATATCTTTAAATATACTTAGTGATCTAATCAATAATTATGCTTGACAAGGAGCTGTCTCGAGATGTACCCAAAATCTTTATTCAAAATTTTTGATTATACTAATTATGCCTTATTTACGGAAATTGCGTTATTAAAAAGAATGAAAAGAACTGCTACTTAAAAACATTTTACAACAAAGTACGGTTAAAAAAGATTTAAGAGAGGACGATTTTGTTGTTGGCAAATTCTTAACAAGACATGTTAAGAAACGTGCTGTTTTATCAATTTAAAAAAATATCTACATATTTCAAAATAAACACGAAAATTGATTAACAATATTATTAATATTATATGAACATAAATTACAAGTGAATAAAATAGCAAATTTGTCGTCAGCAAATCCCTAATAAGTTATATTTAAATTATCGATTTATTGATTTGAAGAATATTGCTAAAATAATTTGGAAGAAAAAACTAGAAAATGTTTTTTAGAATTTAGTGCCTAGTCTAAATCACCTTACTATAAATGTTTTCTATTGTAATAAAACCCAACGTATTTTATTATCAATAACAATCAATTACGTAAATAATCTAAACAATAGTTTTATTAGGAAAATTTTAGAAAATTAATAATGATTCAAACATTTACAAAGGAATCATATTCATAATTAAACTAGAAAGAACATTTCATTGGAATATCCTAAAATTATGTGTATTAAAAAGTAGTTCATCTTGTATCAT
>UELX01005397.1:0-13900 GCA_900480035.1 Eupelmus urozonus | reverse complement strand
ACCTTGTTTCGAGCCTGTGCCTAAGTTAAATATCTATTAACTAGTTAGGAAATAGAATCAGATTCTACCAGGGTCATTTAATGACAATTTTTTACTTGATATTTTAAATTTTGTATGAAATATCCATTTGAAAATTTATCTTTATTTGATTTATTTTTAGCAAGTTTAACTGAGGCTTACATCCACGAACTTTACGTCATTTGACGTATGTAATTACGCTCTTATACACAAGCTTAGGTGGGTCACGAGACCGTCATTACGTCAATTTGCTTGGATATACGGTCGCCTTTTAAGTAATCAGATAAAATTTTCCACTTGAACAAACATTTCACAGTGTCAAATAATAAATTGAAAATGTTTTCTCAAGAATTAGCTTAATTTCTTATTATAGATTTTTTATCTCCTGCTATTTTTCCTATGCTGTAGATGCATTAGCTTCCTAAATCAATGTAAGTACAACTATAAAGTTTATCAATACATGGTTCTTAGAATGGTTGAATATTAAGCTTCACCTAAACGTCATGTAACGCCACAAAAGGCTAGTCCTCTACGTTTGTATAGCAAAAATGAAATAAAATAATGAATATATCCTTTCATACATAATAATCAAGAAATTTTAAAACTAAAAAATATTTCTTTTGACAGAGTACACGAGTAAGGAATAATAATAAAAAATAATGCCTCCAACGAAATGTAATCCACCTCCATGAATCCCGTTTATGCGGATGACTGAAAAGTTCCCGCGAGTAAAAGAGGTCCGTCTAAATAATAACGAGTTTTGCGAGTGGTCGAGTCCTTCCTCTCACCCGTCTATCCCCATTTCGCTTTTCCTTTCTAAGTAATGCGCAAAAAAAGGATACAAAATTATGAAAAGGGACTTACGAGAGTTTAAAAGGAGTCTCTTTTACGCAATGCAGCAAAGGGGCTGCTACGTTTGCAGAAAATAGTTTCCGATTCTTTTTACATTACAGATTAGACGTTAGCGTTGGAATTAAATCCGTGCGCTCGTAGTGCTGAAGAAAATGAGACATACATCTGGATAAACAAAAAAAAATTAAATAAAAACCTTCAAGAAAACTAGCTTTAAAACGAATAGTGCCGCCACCGGAGATACAAGTTTTTGATGCAGCCCGCGGATACATTCGAATGCGTATGCAAACAGGGTAAGGGTTATGAAAGGAAGTTTTTGAGACTCAACAAGCAAAGTTTTACGCATAACGGATAAGTGTATTAATGCTTTTCACAAAAATGAGACTGTTTATTTTTACCGTTTCAATATTACTAAAACTATAGTTTGAGGTGGTAAATTTTTATAAAAATAAGATTTACTAAATAAGACATTCATATTACATTTTCATATTCGCATACGGAATAAAATTACTTTTCTCATTTTCCTAACTGTAAACAAGATAAATAATTTCCAGATCTACTATAATCAAGGTCTAAAAAGAATCACTTCAACAAGACAAAACAAAAACAAGAAAATCATCTCTAGCACGTATTGATATTTAGCGCTTATCTATTGAAAGCAACGTCAAGGCGAGACGCACACACATCGCAAGAGCGACAAGACTGTTTGAAAGTCAAGGAAAAAGATTTGCCGCGAAAGAAGTTTTTTTACGCGCCGAGGCTAACGTTTCAAGTTCTCCTTCCCTCTACCGCAAGATAGAAGAGAGTAAAAAATTCGCTCGCTTTCGTTTCATAAAAGGTCGCAAAAAAACGTTCCAGTCCACGTTCCTCCGTACACTAATCTTGAGAGATCTGCGCTGCACGCGTGCAGAAAGAAGAGCGCGGTCGGCAGATGAAAGTCCCGGGCTTAATTAAGATATGTATTTATTTTAATTCCAGCCAGCCCCGCCCCCCGAGATGACCAGCACAGCCAAGATAACGCGATTTGCTTACGGCCACCCACACATACACACACGCTCGAATCCCGGATGGAGCTGCACACACGCAAATAGCTCTTTTTCTTGACCGCGCGAGCGCCGAGAAAAAGAGCGAGGCCAGAGCCCGGCTGAGAGATTTTCAATTGAAGGTAAGGCGCGGTATCATGTAAATAGGGGTCAGGCTCTGTTTTTGGCCACTCGTCGAGTCTCGAGGGCTCGTAATAAGACCGCGCGCGAGCTCAATTGCCGTGTGTAGTCGGCTTGCAGCCGTGTGCAAGGAGGATGCTTATGTCTCGAAATTAAGAATGAGCTTTAGCGCGCAGCTCCCCGACCCTTTTACCTTCCTGCAGCGCGGCAGCCGTTTGATTATTCGCTTTTGAAAAGTGACGCGCGCTCGCAGCTCTGCGCTTGGATAATGAGAAGAAAACACGTTTTTTTTCACTCGAGATTTTTCGAAAAAATAAAGGAGCCGCAATCCTTTCAGGCCTGCTTTGTTTTTGTTTCTTCGCGCTGAAGAGCCAATCCTAGGGTATATGGATACACACGAGTGCCACTTCAGCGCTTCTCGCCGCGTTTCTGCGCGCTGAATGAGCACGCGCTTTTAAAGATCAGGCTCTTTCACCTTATTTTTTCAGAGACGGAGTAACGTCCTTATTCTTATTTTTATTTTTCTCCTACTCTGAGCATTCTTTGATGTGAAAATTACGTTTTCACGTCTACCGGTTTTCTTTCGTTCTCCGCGTTGTTTTATAAATTTTCTATAATAATAATTTTCAATTTTTCTTCTTAATGAAAATTCATTTTGAAAAATGGAAGCAGTCCTGGATACATTTTTCGCGCGTGTACATGCATAATTTCCACTAATAACCCTAAATTATCATCATCCCCTTGAAAAATAGATAAAACACTCCAATTAGAAAACTTGAACGAATTCATTTAAACATTAATTTATTACCAAACCAAAATTACTTCTTGATCCCCATAAACCCATCCTCACCTAAATCTCCAAGCTCACATCGATTTATGATCATAATGAGTAAATACTCCAGCAAGCCCATAATTCTCAACCCCAGGCAAACTTTTTCGATTGAAGAAGCGGAAAAAGCTCTCGAGCTCTCCGCTCTCCCAGCGAAATCTCGCGCTCCCCGCACGAGAAGCAGCCCAGCGCGCAGCATCAAAGACGAGTGTGCGGAGAAAACAAGAAGTCGGGGGGCCGACTCTCGGCGCGAGTTCTTAATTCGTAGATGCGGTGAGCAACGATAATTGATACGAATGGCGCTCGCGCGGCAACCCTTTAGTCGAGGCGGAAAGAGCTGCGCAGCCCTATAAATTAATAAAGTATCCCAAAGTTTATTACAACTTTAATGGAAATAATTATTAAATATTATGCGAGAGCGCGCGATGTCAAGCGCCACTCGTCGCGCGAGGAAAGGCGGAAGAAAACGGGGGAGTGTGGGCCGGCGCTGCTGCTGCTGCTGTTGTCTCTGAAGAATTAAAATATGGCCGGCAGTACGTTCTCATTGCGGCGTAAACCGTGACGCGACTGACGAAACGAGGCGGGCGCGCGCGCGTGGCTGCGTGCGCGGCCGAAGCTGGCGCAGAGAGCTGGCGCATCTTTCCTTTCCTTTCTTTGGCTTTTTTAAGCCCCTTGCAGAGCGCCAGCAGTTGCGTCGATAATGCATTGCATCTCCGTGACTCGCGCCACTCGAGCTAAAGTTGTCTCGTATTATCGTCGGCTACGTGACTCTCTTCTCCGGCTGGAGCGAAGGCTAGCTGCGATTACCCGCCTACGCGTGCTTTCATTAAAAAACGTACTGCCTGTAATTCTGGGGCGCTTCTGACCTTTTGAAAAATGGCAGCTGGAAATTTCGGCGGGATTAAAATTGGCCCCGCGGCGGCTTTGAATATTAATTCCGGAGCGACTAAGCGGGATGATTCTTAGGAAGCGGCCAACTTGGCAATTGGGGCCGTGGAAAAGCGAGTCTCTCGCGATATAATTAAAAAATGAACTTTGCACTTTATCCCAGGTAGCTGGATGACGCCAGTTGGCAGAAAGTTCAAGTGAAAATTCATGTTTCGGAGGCAGTCGGGCCTCGTTACTAGCAATGCCCCGGCTAGCGGCCGCTAAAGGCACAAAGCTGATGAGTCGGGAAAAGGTCTAAATGCCTTAGCGCGCCGGGATGTGCGGACGTATATGCATCACGCGCAAGAAGAAGCCAAACGAGGCAATGAAATTTCGCCCCTTCGCGCCTCGGCCCCCGCGCCGGGGAAAAGAGAGAGCGAGGATAGTTGAGACGCGAATCCCAACTAAATGACTATTTCGACAATTTGCAGCGGCAAAAGTGCTTTCGCAAACTTTTCTCGAACGAGTTCGTTAGAACAAAAAGGCTAAAGCAACCTTTTGTCGTTGCTTATGCTAGATTTTTTAACGAGGATGCCCGTATACATTAGCGCGATTCCTTCGCGAGACGCAGCGGCCCATTGCGATTCAACCATCCGAGAGGATTTCGCAACGTCGCGTCTTAAAGGGTTAACTAAAAGCACACTCGGCTGCGTATAAGCGGTCGATTACTATCGCACAAAGAAACGCTTGGCAGGCTTTCGCTCAAGGAGCCCGGAAAAATTGCGCGCACGAAACGATGAAACTAGCGCGCGCGTGCCCGCACAGAGAAATTATAACGCCGCAAAAAAGGCCGGCATTAAACGAGTGCGCGCGCGTGTATCATAAAAAAAAGAGGCGTAGGCGGCAGCCTGGCCGCGGAGAAAGCGCCCGGAGTGAGAATGACGAGCGAACAAAGAGAGCCGCGCGAGGGCCGCCAGCGGAAAAAACGTCTTGCGATACAGCGCGCGCTTATTCGTTCAAATTAGAGAGGACACGAGCGCGTGAGGAAAAAAGAGGCGCGTCGCGAGGGGCCGCGCAAAAAGAAAGGCCGGGGCATTAAAAAAATAGGAAAGAGAAAAGAAGGCGAATCGTCTCGTCTTTTCAGCGCGCGATGTTTAAACGCCGCACGTGCGTTCGCAGGCGCCTGCGCTCGAAAAACGTGACAGCCGCGAATGCAAAAAGGAATAATGCTGAATGCGAGCATTTAGCGTCTGCGGCGGGCGGAAGGAGGTAAACTGGCCTGGTTCACCGCGCCGGGCTGTTGAAAACCCGCACGTCGCATTACCTTCGAATGCATTCTGATGCGCCGGTATGCAGGGAATCGCTCTCTAACTTGGCGTTTGTGTGCTTTGTGACGGCGAGAGGTATGAAATGCCGTGGGTGAAGAAAAGTCATTGCTAAATAAAGGAGGAGCGCGCGACGTTGCACTTTCGCAATTAAGCCGGCTCGATGGCGAAGGTTTCGTATTCATCACGCGTGTGTAGCTACTGCTTTTCTTGCTTGCTGAGACGTTTTTTCTTTTTTCAGAACGTAAACGAGAATTAAATGGAAATTCTCGAAGAAACAGTTACTCCACGATCTTTTGATGTAAAACGCGTAGTTTTCAGGCTGAAAAGAGCCCGAGCCCCGCAGTCGCATATCTCTCCAGAAGCATACGGGATTTGCAGCTTCATATCGCGCGCGCGCGCTGTTCGGTATTAGCTACTCGAGAAGCTCTCTCTCTCTCTCTGTCGAGGGGGGCGCGCGGGCGCGGGAAAAGTGAGTTCGAGGAAAGTTTGGGTAAGGCGATGCCGAAAACGACTACGTCGCCGCGGCCTGGATACTTACGAGGCGATATAGAGAAGAAATGCCAGTGGCAAGTTTGGCTCGGAGCTCGCTCGCTGGCGCGATACCGGCCTTAGTTAGGACGTATAATAAGGTGTCGTCTTATCTAATAGGGTCGGGCGGGGCGTTCGCGCGCGGAAGAGTGTATCGCCGTGTATAATAGTAATTACGCGTTATTAACAAGCCTCAAGGGGGGTGTGGCTGAGCGGACAGAGCGGGCTGCCTGATGGCTGCGCCTCTTGTCTAATTAACCGAGTTTACCGCGACACCTGCACCCGCCTGAGACTCTCCTCCACAGCTCAACCGGTAACTTAAGATTTACGCGCGAGAGAGAAGAAAGGCTTATCGCGCCCCCGCCTGCCGCCTCTATACCGGCTGCTTGGCTTTCCTTCAACTCTGCACCTCTTCTGCTTTTCTCGAGATTATACGAGCTTTCGGTGGGGGTATCGTTTGCTCTTTTAGAACTAATCGATCTGTCTCGTATAGCTTTATAAAATACTTGCTTGTCGTGAAAGTATCATGTGTGTGTGTAAAATATATGCGGAAGTTTCGACAGTAAGTTAAATTTAAGGTGTTCGACGCCAGTAAAACTGCATCTTTAAACAGCAGTCGAATAAATCGTTCTCAAGGAAGACAAAAAACACCGAGCGCACCGGCGCATTAAAAATGCGCCGAAGACGAAGAGTTCGCATGAAAAAGTAACGACAGCCGGAATGACGTGTAGCCTCTCTCCTGAGGGCGGATACACACACTGTATAGTACAGTGGGGTGGCGCGGCAATATTTCTCGAAGCGATTTCCATCAAAGAGCGCATCGCTCCGCGACTGCCTCTCCTCTTTCTCTCTCAGCGCAGTTGAAACTTTAAAAGCCAAAGCTCGTTACGCTCGCGCGGCAGTTCGACGAATGCCGATAAATCAGACGGCATATACCCACAGTCGAATGGGGTTGAAGAGGGGGGAGAGAAGAGGAAGCATCCCTTAGGACCGCCGGCTGTGAAACCCCACTGCGACTCCATTCAGCCCGTTCCCCGCGACTCATTAAGCACTCTCCGCGTGCCCTTATATCCGGCGTAATCGCGCGCGCGCGCATGCAGATCGTATATGTGTATATAGAACGCCCGCGCGCCTTTTCAAAGGCATCGATAAACGGCCGCCCTTTTAATAGCGCGCTCCTCGGTGTGTTTACGGCGCCGATTGTGCCGCGGCGGTGAAAAACCTCGGAGCTTCGTTACGCTGTATATTGCTTCATTTCCAACCTGCGACAATGGCTATGGCTTTTATATACGCGGTGGGTGTGTGTGTATGTGTGTGTGTGTTGGGCGCGTAATGCTCAGGATCGACAATTTGAGGGGTGCCGTGAATCACTCGGTGTGCGTCAATCGATACCATAAATGTCATTTATCTCGTTTCTTGCGCTCGTTCTTTTTTTTTCATAACGCCAGCGTCATCAATCACGTGGGTTATGTGGCTGTGCGTTCGTTGAGCCGGCTTGGAATGCAATAAATGTAAAACCTGGATTATTCAATTGTTGAGGATACGATAAACTGTCTCGTGAGTATAGCTGAACTTTGTTGAAATGTTGTTGTAGTTTTGAACATTAGTTGAGCAGTTATAAGTGAAGGCACGTCCGACTAATTAAACATCTCAAGGTGTAACGCTAATTATTCGCTTAGTAATAGAATTTGATACTTACGTATTTTACAAAATTACAATTCTTTTTTTTTAAATAGTGAGCCTCTATACTTGCATAGAACTAACCTTCTTATTTTATTTTTTATCGGAAACACAAATCCTTCTTGCAAAGTTTTTAAAATAAGAAACACATTAGTACTTTTATTATACTTTTTTATTATCATATATTCACATACTATAAATAAATAGCCTTTCACCATTAACATTGACTATGCTAAAAACCACTATAGGTTTAAGATTTTATTAAGCAATAAAAATCATGATAAAAGAAATCTATAAATATTCAAAATCTCTCAGCAATCGGTCTGCAATAAGCCTAAGTACGCTAATGGAAGAAACAAGATGAGTTTTACAATCTCCGAAAGCAACGGTAGCGGAAACGATAACAGAAAACGTCAAGAGCCGCGCGCAGTAAAGTCCTATTACGTCGGGCCGAAATAGCTATACGTGAAAGTACTCCGTTATAGGTTGTAGTTCGCTTGCCGCGAGTGTGGCACTCTACTTGCGCATCAAACATATTCAAATACACTAATACACGTTATGATTTATTTACCGATACTTTGTGCTCCGTTCCGCGAAGCCTATATTACGACTGAATTCAGCATCCACACAGCCGCACACATACGAGACAGTTCGTCACGTCGCGTATGAATATTAACGCGGCTCCACCGCCGGCGCTTGTCAGGCAAAATGCGTTCACGCACGCATGCAAATTCAACTTTACTCCCGGCGCTCGTCTCAAAGAACCCACGCCCCGTAGCTAAGTATCGAAGCGCGAGGGCGATGCGCGCGTTATAAAAATAAATGACGGCGAAAGGAAAGAAAAGCAAGCCTGGATTTATTTGTTTGCGGAGGAAAAAGAGGGAGAAAACAAGGAGGAGCGCGCTCGAGCCAATATTCAAAATATCTAATATGCTTTTGTGAGCTCTGTCGGTTGCGAGGGGCGCGCGCGAGGCGGCAAAGTTCGCCCTAGCTCCCGAGTGTATTGCCAATATGAATATCTCGCGCGCTCTCGTTCGAAAGTAGGCTGCTGTCGCCCAAGCCGCTAGAAGGAGAGAAGCGCTCCCATGCAAAACAGTTTCGAGCTTGCATCCGAAATTTCGAATATTCGAATCTCTACCCCCGCCGGCTTGGCTTTTGCCTGATTTATCGGCTTCGTTACTTATTCCAATCCACTCTAGCGGCAAATGCGTTTATCACTCGTTCAAAAGGCCCAATCCAGACTGATTGTGCTCCTTCGACATTGGAAATGTCGAGTCAATTTAATATTCTATACAATAATTAGATATATTTTCTTTTCAAAGTAATAAAGATCGATTTAAAATTACAAAAATGTTATTCCTTACGTAATTTTGTACAAGTCAATATTCCCAATTCCACAGAAAAAAAATCACACCTTCACATTCAGTTTATGAACTCTATTAGCTGGAGAAACTATTAGCTACAAAGTTCCTCTCCTCGCTATATAGAGGATAATAAACACGAACTCACTAGTTCAATGCGCTTATCGGCAGCGCGTAGTTAAGCGGAATATCTGTATCCCGGAGGCCCGCGCTACAGCTTTTCCATGCAATTGCCCCCTAATTATCGCCGTCAACTAATAACTCGCGTTAATTTCGAGCGATTTAGTACGGTCGACTCGAGCGGCCGAGTATGGAGGCACCTTCTCTCATTCTCCTCTGTCGTGTGACGCCCGATCCTCTTCTTTCTACTATGTATAATCTCGATTTTCCGAAGCTTACGCTAAATCTGTCTCTGAGTCTCCTTCGTGCAGCCGATAAAGTTTTAATTGAATTTAAATACTACTACCAGGCTTAGGTAGAATTCGATACAACCCTGGTTTAATAAACTAGGCACTGACAAATGATCTGTAAATTTTGTAGGTTCATTTGCATTTATAGTGTAGTAATTGAACCAAGTATTTTATTTATTTAAAAATACCTTTAACAGTAAACCAAATGCGTTAACCACGACTCTATCTACAATAATTTGTTTATGTATAACGTATAAGTATAAACAGAGCAAAGCGTAAAGGGATCCGAAGAGCATCGACCGGTATATCAGTGGCGAACGGCACAGTTCACATTTACAGAAGGAAGCAACATTGACGCCTCGAGATACAGAGAGCGGCGCCGTATCAGCTGCTATATAGCTGCTAATGCCAAACCTATACTCGAAACATCCACGATTTCTCCGGGGCTAGAAACGTAAACGTGCACACAGGCACACATGCAGCACTCCGAATCTACGATCGCGTTTGCCTCTCGATGTATTCCGGAGGACGAGAAAGGAGCTAAATAGAGGGAGAAGCGCCAAGTCAGTTTTAGAGGGAGGAGAAACTCGCGCTTGGTCGGACTTGCAGATACATCGGCTAGTAGCGTTTCTTGCTGCGGGACAGAGAGAGAGAGAGAGAGAGAGGAGAGAGCTCGTCGCTTATCGGAAATGGCGCGCGAGTGTGGCTTTGGTCAGGTCGTTAGCAAGTTGTCGAGATTAAATGCCTTCCAGCCAGTATTAGAAGCCAGTACGAGAGCGAACTGCGGCCTTGATTAGGCCACTTGCTAGCGCCGGCCTCCCCTAGCTGATCATAGGTGACGATGCCGTCGAACTTGTGCGCCAGTTTACTTAGGAGCTGTTAATTCGGCCATTGTCGGCTGCCTTTATTTTTTTCGTTTTATCTTTGGAATCAAAGTTAGTGCTGTTCATCCTAGAAATCGAACAAGAATAATTTTATTGTTATTAGTGAGAAATAAATGTATTGAAAATAAATGCAAAATTGGTTGAATATTGATAAATATTATGAAAAAGTCAAGAAAAATCCATATAGCGCAATAAAAATCACCACTTTGTCAATGAATATCTAAAACTGCTTAAAAGATATATGTTCATATAGCTTCAAACAATAATTAAATCAAGATCCATTTCTTTTTATATAATAAATTGGAAACAACCGAATAATGATGCTTGTACATAATGAAACATATTACCCTATTTCATTAATTAGGAATGCTTGCATTAAATAATTTCAATGTAAACGATATAGGGAACCCACATTTTTTATTAAAAAGTGATGACGTTATACAACTCAACTCTTCGGAGCTTTTGATTGCTTGCAAAATCAAATGCAAAAGTAAATAATTTGTAAATACACAAAGAAAAAAATTTTTAATAAAGTTATAATACTGACCAGTAAAGCTGCCACAAATTGTAAGAATCCAAAAGTATAAATAACTATACTGCTAAAAATTTGGAAATACCCGACTGAAAACATTTTTTTAATTATTCGCTACTTATATCTCAGTAAAAAAAATAGGGCCCCCATTTGTTGGATTTGGAGTTTAGACTTATGTGGTTAAGTAATAGAGATGATGGTAAGTAAATAGATAACAATAGTTTATTAATAACAGCAATAATTACAACGACGTTAGCTTGCCCCAATTGGCCTATGCAACTGCAAAGGCTGACTTTAACTAGGATTAAAAAAATTTACCGAAAGCATTTACAAAAATTTATTAAAATTTTTTTCCATCACATTTATGATATTTATCTGCCTTATATGAGTTTATTAACTTCGATACACGTAAATGACTTTCACGTACGTAAGTTTCTTACCGTAGATGTTTTATTTTGCGATTTAGAGTAGGCTTATATTTATTTTTATCGGAATATTGTCTTCACTACTACTAAATTAGCTCTATGCTAATTCTTAATTTTTATTGTAATGTTATTATTTGCATCGCTCTGTTATTAGTGTTACTTTTTTAGTTATATTATTGTTAAATTATAGAAAATAATTGTTGTTACAGTGCAACTAAAGAGCGCTTTGGTGTTTCGATACTGAGATGACTGACAACATTATTTCGAATTTTGAAATAATCAAGAAATTCACTTGAACTTGATAATCTTGAAATTCACTTGATAATCAAGAAAATTTAAACATATAAAAATCTAATTACAATATAAAAATATTACAAGATTTGATTTCATTTTTATTAAGTAAGTAATGTAAAAATTTATGATAAAAATAATAAAAATCATAAAATATTAATATTTTTTGGCGTTAAAAAGGCTTAAAAATACAATTTAAAATTATTCTGTATCAAAAGCTTACTAAATTTTATAAAATCGGTTTGAAAAAAGTCTGGAGACGAGCGAGAATTCTCAACGCTCCGGTCTCAATGAATCTAAAATACTGCCAATCTGATTACAAGAATCCTCATTCGACCCCGTTGTCAAGTTATACTTATCATGAATTCCCACGAATATAATTCAGACGCGCGGATTCGTTTTCAGCCCGACAGATTCGAACATTGAGAGCGCGCGCGACATGTCTGAGGCTTCGGCTTTAATCATTCACGGCTTCTTTTCTAAACGAGGCTCCAGCCGGCTAAATGACTGAAAGACGCGACATGTGATTTTGGGATCTCTCGAAATACGAGCGCCAGAAATCCCCTCATCCGGATCAATAATTTTGCTGACTGTCTCTTATCAGGCCGAGCTAAGTCCGTTTGGCTTTCTTTAAAATCAGCGTCTCCGCTCTGGCACGAAAATACCAAGGCTCGGTTATATATAGCTATTTGTTTTGGCCTGTGGCGGGATGACTCTCTTACTTCGGAAGAATAGGGACTATTTGTGTATGTGTTTTTTTTTTCTTCCTTTTTTCGCCGAGAAGCAGCTGAGAAATGGGAGAGGAAAGTTCCCCTCGTGGCTGGAGCGAATCGTCGATAAAAACGCTATGCAGATTAGATATCGCGTATCCAAATCGAGGGGGGTAGAGGAGAAAAACGACGCGTTTACGGTATATACGCGAGAAGGAGGACACGTGTACTGTTTTCTTCCCTCGGCGCGCTTATGTATCGAGCTCGAGCATCACCCAAAAAAGCAAACGGGGTAGTAAACAAGTCGATATGGCTCAAGCCACTATCCAATATTGAGATTGCTGTCTTTTCGGGAATATGCTAATACGATAATACATACGAATGCTTCCATAAACTATAGAATTTTCATAGAACCCATGCAAATGCGCCGTCTGATATCGGCCGAGATCGCCGTTTCGGCGAGGATTTTTTTTCCGTCAAACGACAGTAGGGAAATTTCATGCACACTTTTAAGGCCAAACAGTCGATCCATTGCTCCCTTTTGATGTATGGCGCTGCTTTTTCGGAAATTAATTTTTCTTATTTGTCTTATTTGCTCAAAAAGCGTGTTTTTAATTAAAAAATGTATACGCATTGCATTTATTGCAAAATATTATTAGTATATTGTTTGATTATTTCTATCATAATGATATAAATATTAAATTTACTTAAATTTGCAATAATAACTTGTATAACTATGTACAGAAATTTGGCGAAAAGGCAATAGATCAAAACAGATTGAGGCCAGAGTGGCATTTCTTAAAAGGCTACACAAACCCGATATCGCGCAAAGCGCAAAAAAATCCTTGGGTAATAGAATTACCGGGCACGGGAGGCTCGTAAACGTATTCCCAGGGCCGATAGCCATTTTTCTCGGTCAAGGGGCGAAATAGCTAAACCACACGCGTTTACCCGAAGACGGATTGGGAAAAGGTATATACCAGCGGCATACTCTCGAATCTCCTCAAAAGATGCGTTTCTATCATTAATCTTTTCCAGACGCATCGGCGATGCAGAGTGAGAAGAAAATAAATCTGTTGATGCTAATATTGGCGTTTTAATTAAAATAAATAGAATAAATGTAATTCAGCATAAAAATTTTCTATTCAGATCTAAAAATACATCTAAATCAAAAGCTCTCATTTTAAAATTAATAAACAACGTTAGCCAAATGTTTGTCAACACATAATCCAGCAAGATCGAAATACAGCCGGAATAGAAAAAGCCGGCATCTATTCCCCACAGGCAGAATGCATCATAAAAGAGAATATGGATGCCGTAATTTTTTAAGGCCACTGATACGTGACAGTCGAGACGTATCTTGGAGAAAGGAAAGTGCTTTGTATCCCCGGGATAATGAAAGCGAGTAGCGAGCTCGCGGGCGAGAGCGCAGAGGAGCTGGAAGCGAACGATATATTCTCGAAGATTGTTTTCTCTCGTCAGGTAGCCACATACGTCACGGGAGAGGAGAGAGCGAGAGATTCCCCGGAGGAGCTGGCCGAAGGGCTATAGCAGCGCCGGCTGGAATATACCGGGCATAGATCACGCGACTCGCGAAGCCAGCCTGAGCGCCCGAGTCCCACGGCGAATCGTGGCGAATCAACTTCCGTCATTGTCCGCCATCCCGAACCTAATGCCCGGCATTTCTCTTCGGTCTCCGAAGGATCCCTGCACAACGTCTGCTGCTGCTGCTGCTGCTGCTGCCTCCGGCTCACCGCGCGCGCCTTCGCTGTTTGCCGCAACTCTGCAGCCGAGAGGTCCGAACGAATCCTGACTTTTTCACTTGCTGGCGTCTGGCTTGGCCGGGATTATTCCTGAAAGCATTGGGATAGTAGTGATTTTTCATTTACTTTAAATATTGATTCCAAGTGTTAGTTTCAGTTCCATCTACTCTGTAAATTTTAAACATGGAAATTTGCACTTTTTACTCTTTAGTGGAGCATTCTGAACTAAAAAAAAGTAAAAATCCACTCCTTTATCGTG
>UELX01005396.1:0-13900 GCA_900480035.1 Eupelmus urozonus | reverse complement strand
TGACATATGCTGATTAAATAATTAAATTGGTTCAACTAAAATTTGATTAATTCAACTAATTTTTTTTCTCAGTGTAGGTATGCGAAGAAGTGTATACCCATACCAATGTCGTGAGAGATTCGATTCCAAAGCGTAAACTAGGAGCGCAGACATACACGATCAAAACTTCACTGTTAAAAGTCCGGTGCCCTTTTTAATACACTCCGTGTGTTAAAAACGGCACCCACGACACGTTTTTTTATGTAATATGAATAATTAACTAAAAATACACAGATAATGTGTAGTTTTTCGATACAAACAAGTAGAGAAATACGCATATTTCATTTTCAATATACACAGTATTGTGTTGCATTTTGTACACATTATTTGTGTAGTTCTTGATTTTACTACACAATACACAAAATTTTTTACAGTGTTGGTGAGATTTTGTTACAAACACTCATTTAACTAGTTGGAAAAAACTTTTTTAAAACATTAAATGCATGCACTGAAAAAAAAATAGTTGAATTTACGATGTTTTGACATTGTGCATTTACTAATATGCTGTTTTGCGCTTTTACTACAGCAACATAGACTGGTATAAACAATGTATTTTTAACTTTACTATTTAGATTCTCAATAAAATGTATTTAAATACTTTTTACAGATTATCAGAGGTTTTGAAGAATACTATAAAGATGATAAAAAAAAAGATGTTATAGTTGAAAATTTTGCTGGTTTTCTATATTTTCAAGTAATAACGGCAAAACTTTTAACATGTGTTTACTTTGAAGATAAGGTATATATTGCCATTTCGATACTTAAAGTAGTTGCTACTGTGTATTTTAAGTATAGTCTTTTAAGTATAGTCTTAAGTGTAATAAAAAATTATTTAAAGAATTTTCACGAACATTTAATCACAGAACTTTTATTTCGTATGTATATTTTGTATAATTTAATGTAAAAAGGACTTTAGATTCTTGATAAGTAATTTAGAAAAAAATAACAATTTAACAAATGTTTTTTAATTGAAAAAAATATTTTCTGATCTATTTTTTATTAAAATTACATACATATTGATTTTTAACTTTAAATTTAGAATATAGTTAATTTATAAGTAATTGCGGCTTGACTCTTTGTTTACGTTTGTCACTCAGGCTTCTCTTCGACGTGCTAAATCTTGCAAAAGTTCTTCATTAATTGTTTGTAATTCAATTGAAATATAATATAATTTGATATTACTTATATTATTTTTAATTTTTTTGACATTCAGTTTCAATGTATTTACGAACAAATTACAAAACACTGGAAAGAAATTACCGATAAAGGCGAAATTACAATTTTGAATAATACTGCGAATATTGCCCGCCTAATTACCATCTTTTTTATGGGTAAAAATGTTTGTTTATTTTTTATAGATAACTATTTCCAACAATAATTAAAATTTTTAATAGTATATTATGCATCTAGGGAGGTAAAGAATTGGGGAGTCCATAGCACATGTAAATTACCATCCGAGCCGAAAGCCGAAGGAAATGCGATGGGATTGCTATTTTACCTCCCGTGATGCATATACTATTTTTCGCTACAGCGAGGCCGAAATTATCAACTTTTCGTTTGAGGTTATGACGGGAAGTTTGTACTTTCAGTTCTCTGTTGTAACAAAGAAAATACTACAAAATAGTCTGTGCTTAAACAATATTTTTAACGTAGAATTTTTCTCCCACAACTTATTTTCTATAATGAACTTTCGTTACCGAATACTGTTAAAGTATATTTTACAATGTTTTGATTTATTTTTTTTAGTGTATTGTGTCATCGGTACTGCAGCCTTTACATCAGCACAAGTATTCCTACCAATTATTTTTGATAGAATTAGTCCAAAAAATGAAAGCCGTCCGAAAGCACTTTGCTACTATGCTCAGTACTGCATCGATGAACAAAAATACTTTTATTACCTTTATATACATACAGTTATTTGCGTTTCTTTAACTGTCTCAATTATAGTTGCCACAGATAATAATTTTATTCTAAATACATATCACGTTATCGGACTTTTCAATATTCTTAAGTAAGGAATTCTAATATTTTTTCTAAAACTGAATTTCTTAAATGTTTATATATTCTATGTAATAAATTAATAAATTTTTCGAAACAAGTGTTTGAAACTAAACTTTGATAATATTAATTCATTCAGATATCGTATGAATCAAATACAGTATATCGAGCACGATAAATTGCAAATCAATACAAAGAATACGGAAGATCAACTCCATAACTATGTAATCGGGTCAGTGAAAATGCATATTAAAGCCATTCAGTTAAGTTTTAAACAAGTTTTAAACCGGGTATTAAATTCGACATTTAAGACATTCTTTTATTAACTATAATAATGTATATGTATATTGCAGATTCGTAGATCTTTTACAAAAAACGTACAATAATATTTTATTTATAGCTTTTGCAATGATATGTATATCTATCAGTACTGTTGCCAGCATACAAGTAAACCAATTAGTTTTAAAATTCTAAAATTTTTTTAATTATAATGACTATTAATTATAATCAAAATTTTTACCATGACCCAGGTAGTTATGAATATACATAATCCAGTATTTTTATTACGAGTCGTTTCTCTTTTTCTTGGACTGATCATCTATGTCTTTTATGTAAGCTGGGCAGGTCAAAAATTGTTTGATACCAATTATGAACTTTTTAGAGCAATGTGCGTATACCGAAAATTTAATTCTTATATTCTACTAAAATGATGTATGGATTTTAAATTTTGTTCATCATTCAATGATATTTTTTAATTTTTTTCAATCATTCCATCTCTTAACGAATGTACATAAGTCACACTAGTTGCTGGTATGAAATTCCTCCTAAGAGCCAACGTTTGCTAAAATATATGTTGATGCGATGTCATTATCCTTGCCAACTGACGGCCGGCCCACTATTACCACTGAATTTTGAGTGCAGTGCACTTGTAAGTTGACTTTATTTTGTTTAACTTAACTCTCATTAAGTAAAAGTTATACTTATAATAAACATATGTTTTAAAGATTGTAAAAACAGGATTATCTTATTTCATGGTCATTGCTTCGTTGGAATTTATGGTTGAAGAATGATTTGATACAATGAAGGCTTACGATCAAGGATACTTTTTGAAAATATTTAATAAAATTTTAATATATTTGAATTATAAGAAGCTAAATCCAGTTATTGGCACTTTTATTAATATGGCAGATAAAGAAGCAGAGATTATTTTCAAATAAAAAGGTAGTAAATAAAAAACTCACTCATTTTGGCATTGACAGTCTGATTAATATTGTTTATTATACATGCTTTCTAACACATATCTAAATAAAAACTATCAGCTATCAAATTATAAAAGAAAATACTTTCAGTTTCTTTTTATAAATCTTGTGTTGCTGAAAAAACTATTAAAAAAATTTTATTACGTTATAGCGATATATACGTCCATATATATAGGTCATTATTTGCTATGGAAGTAGTATAGTTTCTTCTATTTCACCGCTAGAATTATTAAGTTCTTTGCTAGAATGTACTAAACTATGTAGTAAAAATTCTAAAAATAATTGTTACTATATTAAGTAGTAGTTGTTATTAAATAAATATGAAATTTTTTAGTGGATTTATATAATATGAATTATTACGTTTGTGGGAATTATTAGCATAAACAGTCTGATTAATATTTTTCATTTATCACTTATTTTTACTATTTATTTTTGATAAATGATAATAATTTACACAAAAAAATAAACTTGTTTTATGAACAATTTATAAAATACTGTTCATAAAACAAGTATGTCACAGCGTTACTACATTATATATTAATTTTTTCCATATTCGTAATAAATTCTGTGCATTTCTCTCAGTGTATCGTATTCCTCTAAAGAGCCAACGTTTATTAAAATACATGATGGTGCGATGTTATTATCCTTGTCAATTAAAGGCCAATCTAATATTAGAACTAAATTTTAAATATTGCATACTTGTAAGTTGAATTTCTTTCATTTACATTAACTATTATTAATAACAACGAAGTTAGATTTATAATTAATATATGTTTAATGATGCACATAAATACTTTTTGAAAATATTCAGTAAAATTTAAAAAAATTTCAATTATAAGAAGATACATCTAAGTATAAATGAATACATCTTGTTATAATTAGACTTCAAGTAATATGTGGAATGAAAAAGAGGAGATTGTTTTCATATGTAAACAGACGAATAGTAAAGTCAAATGTAAGTGACTCATTTTTACGCCCGCAACAGTCTGATTAATATTTTTCATTTATCACTCATTTTTTACTATTTATTTTCGATAAATGATAATAATTTACTCAAAAAAAAGTTTAATTGCTACTTTTTCACAAAATTTTGTAGAATTATGTCACACTTTACTTTTAAGAATGGGAAAAAGTAAAAATCATTTTCTCACAGAATTTTCATTTTAAATACCGAACTGTTAATGAATGTCATACTTAAATCGAAAAAAATCGATGAAATTTCCATTTATTAATATTGAAGATATTGTACATTTGCCGAAAGTACAACTTTTCCAAACACTAAACAAAAACAATCGCTCAACTTAATTAACCGAGCCATCACTTACTTGCCAGCTGTATTCACCCAGTCAAAGCGGATAATCCCCATTATAAGCGCTAATATTACCACTGGGCTTATCCTTCCCCAGATTTTCATCAACGTCACCCAACTCTCCAATGATAAGCAAGCTCTCGTTCATTCGTCCCATCTATCCGGAATGCGCGCACCCACACAAACATAATCAAGTCCATGTGCGTATCCAGCCAGTAACCGGTAATATTCCAAGTCAGCGGAAAGAGAAATAGAAAAATGTCAGGCAGTCGGTGCGCGCGCGTTTATTTTGAGAGCGTAGGACGCGAGATTGCGGCTCGATAATAGCTCGCGATCGATTCCGCATGAAATATATGTACTTACGGTAATAGATTGGCGCTCACGCGCGAGGCTCTCTATCGGCCGATGTAAATCTTGCGTATGAGAAGCGCGTTAAAGAGTCGCGCTGGTGTGTATATATACATGGCTTCGCGAGGAAATTAGATGCAATCTCCGCCTAGTGTATACGCGCAGTCGGAGGATGATTTTGCCAAGATTACAGTCGATAAACTGCCTCATTTGATTCGAATAAAATTTTGTACGTACATGATAGGGAGAGATGTGGCTGTAGGTTTATTCCGTGACGCTGGCTTTCGCGAAGACAGAAACGTTACGGAAACGGTAAGCATGGAATGTAGCAAGTGCTTCTTCTGGATAGAGCAAACGATTTGTGAAATGGTGAGATTAAAGAGGAGAAAAATTCAACGACAAGTTTGATTGTTTTTATGAAGCGATGATCGTATAAGTAACCTTGAAGCTTAACTTTCTACTATGATATGTAAAAATTTGCTTTGAAAAGTAAAAAGTAATCGAGACGCTGCAGCGATCTGTTATACAGTACTCGCGTGGCCTGGCATCAGACACCGTTAGACATAAGTAGACTAGCAGACAGGATGATACGAATTCTGCAGAGCCTTGTTTCATCATGGATAAGCCATCGAAGGAATCGTGCTACGGGTAAGACAATCATCAAAGATTTCTAAAAATTGTTCGTTATTTTATCACTCTATTGTTTAAATTATTTGTTTTTGTCATCGTTACAACACAAAAAAAATTCAAAACCTAACCACCCTATAGTGAAACCAAACCCACAAAACACCCAAGTTCTTAATCCACAGTTATCCTCCTCATTCACAAGCCAACAATGACATAACCGCACCGCAGAGATCAAAAGAGATCAAGAGATCGAGAAGAAAGCGGACGATTCGAAGCTAGCATGCTCGCACACAGTACGGAAGAAGCTAACATAAACTTTTATTCTTACGAGCCGCTCTTCTGGAAACTGTGTCAGCGGATCGCTCTCCGAACTATGCGCGCGCGAGCGAGCGTTCGAATAATCGCGATTCACGCGCGGACCATTTTTCCATCTCCCACGCACAGAGCCAGCGACCTTTGCATCAACTTTTCCTTCGTTATTAATCGAGCGCGGCTCTCATTTTTGCGCGCGGCCGCAGAGCCAGAGAGAGAGAGATAGATACGCGTCTCGGCATGATTTGGGTCGCGCGCGACTTTCTAGGCGCGGGATACATAGAATTGAGAGCCGTCGGATTCCGATGTATTGTCATTTTATGGGTCGCGGCGTGACCTTTTACAGCGAGCGGCGACTTTTATTTTATTACTGACCGAATTACAAAGGACTGCGCTCGGGCTCTCGGGCTCTGTGTACATTGTTGCGATCGCTGTCTGTGCATGTATGGGTGTAGTATATCGTGGGAGGCGATTTTTTTTTCCTACCTCGGTGTCGTGGGTATACACGCCGGCTGAGAGAAGTGCACCGAGAGAACTGCGATTCAGGGGAGATTATTTTGACTTTGAGATCGCTTATCGCTGCCAAGCGCGCTCTCCTGAGAGCCTGCGGGACGAAGGGAAAAGGAAAAAAGTATTGTTCGCGTTATGCTGAAAATGTCGTGCGCTTTCGTTGCGAGGGTTAAGAGTACGGATGGGAATACTGTTATAAAGATTGTTTTGACTTTTGGGTAGTGAGAAGTAATTTTAGACCTTTTATCTTCTGTCCGCAACGCGTTAATCTTGAAGTTCCAGTGCAATAAGTGGTTTTGAAATAATCCGAAGTTGGTAAAATCTGCAATTTATAAGGTATAGTGGAGCATCAATCGGCGCTTTCCTAGTGACTGTTCGAGGCGCGCATAAAAGTTCGCAGCACAAAAGCGAGACTTGGCCGCGTAATTAAAGCGTTAATACAACATCCATTAGGGTCACGTATGCCTTTAATTTGGCATCGTTAAGATTTACGATTTCCCACCCCGTTTCCATCCTTCCTGCTTTCACGATCTAATCAGCGCCGATCGATGCTTTCCTCCCGTAGAAATTACAAAGTATTTATAAAAACTTTCGCAGATCCACAAACTGGGACAGCGGTTAAAACCAAAAGAACATTCGTCGAGCGATCATAACGACGCCGTCGGTATTATTTCTTTGCGGCCGCGATTAAAACAATTTTAATGACATCCAAATGCCATCTCTCGCTTGTATACAAAGTCAATAAAGCGCTCGCCTCGAGCTTTTACTTTTGCCCGCGCGAAAAAGGAGCATTTCGAGTTTCACTCGCGCGCCGCCGCGTCGAGTGACACGTTTTCTCGTGCGCGAGAGCGAGCACAAAGAGAGATAGAGCCGTGAGAGGCCTCATTACCGACAAAGCCGAGCTATTGATGAAGCTTTCATCGGCACCTGTTTCGGTTTCGTTGAGCGGTTTACTTGCGCTAGTCGCGCCGGATTAATCGTTGGGTGGAATTGATATACGCTGACCGAATTGGACGAGTTATTGCGAAAAGGCGAGGTGGAGGGTTGCATTGTTTATTAAAGAGGTGAATTATACTTTGTTGTATAGCGCGGTAAATGGACGTTATCGCCGATCGGGTTAATGAGAAGGTGAACTAGCTTTCAGTGGGCGATTGGTTTAATATTGGGATGTGGCGTTTGTGCGGAGTGTGCAATAAAATTATGCACTGTGAGAAAAATGGGTTGGAAATGTTTCTTTTTTTTTATTGCGTAAGTGTGTTTGGGAAAACTAGCTGAGCATATTGGAAATCCAGAAAAGAAAATAATAAATTTTAAAAGTATATTTAAGGTGAGTTTTGTGTATATTGCCAATGTGTCTGTACTCCATTATTATAACTTGTAACTATAACGAAATTAATATTTTTTAAGCTTGCAATACCATGCTTATATCCAAAAGGATCAAATTGTTTCTAAGAATCTAATTTTAAGTAGCTCTCTTCGAAATCGTATTGCTTAATTATTTATGAGCTTTTGCTCTCAAAGAGCGAACAGGTAACATCAACATTCGAAATATAAATCAGAGCACAGGCTCAATTGTGAAAAGTGCGAAACAATCTTCCCATTCAATTCATAACTCAATTGTTTAACTGCAATTAGAGAATTGCACAATATTCTCTTCACAAAAGGCGTTACACAAACGCACAGACTCGGCACCTGCAAAGCTGTTCAAATCGTCCGTTATACTCGCGCTAATCACGATGTGCATGCGTGCGTGATACCGTACACGTGAGCGTAAATAAAAAAAAAAAAAGAAACAATTCATTCCGATTCATCTAATTGCATAAGTGTGCGAGGATCGAGTTTTTAAATAGTTCAGAAGGTATATAGAATTAGGTCGTCCCGTGTTAAAAGATTCAATTGAATAGAGTCCGTCCCACATTTTAATCCGTTTTTCCATTTTACTTTTAAAAATCTATTGAGAACAGATGGAGCAACATCGGCACTTTTACGTAAAATAACTTAACGCTCGCACCGAAAACAATCACCGTAAACTCACGAATACAAAACCACAAATCTCCACACTCCTCCGCCATTGGAATAATCCGCGAAACACGATCACACATCAGATTTCTCTCAAACCATCACACATACCCAACTATCCACCTACACACATCAGCGATCACGATGACCTCAAGGGCACGCGCGTATCCAGCGAGTCCCAAGTGCCCATCCACGATTCCTCGAAACTTCCCGTATCATCAGCCTGTAACCGCAACAAAACGACCAGAGTCCGATTCGCTGGCGATCATTCAAATTGCCTTTTGCTTAGCGGCCACGCGGTAGCTCCGCAGCACGTAATGAAAAAAAAAAGTATCGTGAGAACTCGCGGCTGCCTTTCCATTCCATCGGCGAGCGTAATTAGGCGGCGATGCGTGCGCAAACTTTCACGCGTATGTATATACGAAGGTGTGGATGAATGCATTACGGAGCGCAGATGCACATTTTCACCGTGGCAAGTGTGTGGGTATGTTATGTTGTGTATGGGTATGGAAGAGCGCGACGATGTTAAGTGACCTCGAGGGTTGGTGTATGTGTGAAAGCGCCGGTGGTGATGGATTGGGATGATGCGGAGATTCGCGATTCTGAGAGATTTTGTTGAGTCGTGGCGGGAGGAAGGTGGAAAGTAGGTGGATGATATGCGATTAAGTTTGTTATTGGCTTTTTGTGTTTGGCGTTTGTCGTGTGTTTAAGAAATGTGGTACGTGGTAGTGTAATGTGATTTTAGACACTTTTTTGTTTAGGAAATTTCAAAAGGAAGCTATAATGGGATTATTATAAGTAATTATTAAGAGATAGTTTTGGTCAAATGAAAAATAAGAGTTTTTGCATGGATTTTTTATACGCATAGTGCACTGGGATAATCGACTTCAATTTATAAGCATAGTAAAACGATGATTCTTGAATAAACTTAATAACAGAGATATTATAGATATTATAATAGCAAATTTTAGAATGCTATAATATAGTATAAAATAATTATTTCTTCATACAATCTGTTATATTTAATGACTATTTTCAATGCTATAGACATAAAATTTCATTAAAATTTTACAGGTAAATGCAAATTTTAAGATGAAAATTAAATATATGTTGATTTTAAAAATATTTGCAGAACTCATAAAACTTGATGTAGTTCTAAAGTTTTTGAAGTTTATTAATTGTAAATATTTTCTTTAAATATTTAATTATGATTATGTATATATAAAATAAGTAAGTCTATGTTTATCGTTAATTAAAAAAAACAATATGAACTGGTCTATCAATTGTTATTTATATGTTTGTTAGTTATATCTTACTAACAGTTTATTTATTCCTTGATTCGAAAGTTTAAAGACTCATTTTATTACTTGAGCAAAATGAAATAAAGTTATCGCGAGAAATCTTCATAAATAATAAACAGATTTTGTTTGAAATATAAGTATTTATATGATGTTTTTAAATCATAATTAATAGTTCAAGAAAATTATAAAGATGACACCTTCAAAAACTTTAGAACTTTAATTTCGAACAGATTACATCAATATTGATTATTTCATCGTTTTTATGCCAATTTTTTATGAAATATTGCATGATAATATTTGATAAAAGTTAATGCAAAAAAGAAGAAAATTATTAATGACAATTATTCTGTAATTTAGGAAATAAAAAAAAGAATATTAGACTTTTAAAACTTTAAAAAATTAATACTGATACTATAATGTTGAAACATAAATGTAAAATTTGATTTAAACAAATATTATACAATAAGATGCTAACTATGTTAATAAAAGATATTGTATTTCAGAATTAGAAATGCCAAGAAGCTTAATAATTATTTATTATGGTATGTATTAACTAAATGTTTTAACGTTGATAAAATTAAATTGAATTAATAAATCATTCGAATGTGCAGATTTAAGTCATAAATTTAATTAGAAAACCTTCTAAACCGTCAAAATTTAATAAATATCAGATTTATTTCAGTAATCAATTAATAACAATTAAAATTTAACAAAGGATAACTAAACTTCATGCCTCTACAATATGAAATTATTTATTTATTATTTATAAATAGAGACATTTATCGAGGCTATACATCAACTCAACAGTGAAAATCTTCAATTAATACAACATATTGAGATTTGCCCAGATTCAAAGATACAATGAGTCCATTAAATATGAAATATAAGATATAAGGTAATTGGCCAAAGATTGATTTACCGGCATTAATTTCAATTTCGCATGCAATCATCTCAATCTCGAAAATTGCAGAAAATCACGCGCGGCGACTGGAAATTATGCTTTCTGCGCTTTCCTCCTCCTGCGCAGGCCCTCGCTCAGCGCAGAATCATCAGGCGGAATAAACAGCAGTAAAATAAATTGGATATATCTAAAGGCGTCGATAGGACGAGGATTCGCCGCGTAAACGGCAATCATCATCCATCAAAACTTTACACGTTTTACTTACACGCTTACGTGCGGCGTAACACTTTAAAGTCGTGCCGAATAAAGTGTAATTCGTAGCGGCGAAAAATTATGGGCAAAATTGCATTGCCGACGGGTTTATTTATAATTATTATCGGGGCTATATCTACGACGGAAATAATTCAGGATGTTATAATTAATTGCGAGTGTTGTGCTTTCTTAGGTTACGCCAATACTATGAATTTCAGTAAATTTTGTAATTTTTTTTTTTTATCTATCTGCAGTATTTGTTAAACGGATAATTTCATATTATAATAGTGTACCAACGATACGTTTGTAATTTATTAGAAAGCAGTTTTGAAAATGTGAAAGTGTTTATTGTTATCTAGACTTTGACATTATATGAAAATGAAGGAAAAATTGCGCAAGTCAAACGAGAATTTGATATTTATGTTCAGCGTTGGTTTGTATATTTTAAATTCTGGTCTACAAGAAAAAGCAATTTATAGCCTCGACTCGTCGGCGTTGTCAGCGCATTTCAATATATACAATTCTACAACGAGTTAGAAAACCGGAATCCGACCATTTTCTTTTACTGTTACTTTTAATATCTATGAAAAATGACAATACAAGATCCGAACTAGAGGAACAGACACTATTATCAGACCAAATGATGATTCGAGTTGAAGTCACTAGTAATTAATCATCATAGAATAATAACAATAACATAAATCTTTTTAAAGCAAGTTTTATTTTCACAACGTCGTAAAATACAGCTTTGAACTATAGTAAATCACGTTTTCATTTAATTAAAACCAAAAGTGTATTCATCAAAATTTTACCAACCAACTAACCAAACACTCAATCTCAAAAAAATCCACATAGTTATCCTCCTCGCAGACCTCATCAATCTCTCCCAACCCACTCTCGCCACTCTCCAATCCCCCTCGTCCTCACCCCAAAAAGCTCTCTACTCCAGCCATTAGAAAGCCCCACTCGAGCCCGTCCTCTCACCAAACCATTGTTGTCGCCGCTCAGTTCCCGCATACACCTCAACCCACCTCGCCAAAAGTAGAAAGTCCCCGTTCGCCGCGCTGACCCGTCCCGGGGTCAGTGTCTGCTAGAGCCGATCAGCTGTTCCCCTCTGTAAGAGAGAGGGAGCATATAACGTCGACGTCGTTTAATCGCGCGCTCGGGCACGATTAAAGAGGCACGCCGCAATAAAGTATCCGCGAGTCGCCGCTTTCCTCTTGGCTATATGGAGGTCCGCCACGCGGGCTCTTGTCATGGATTCTTTGGAGTAGGTTAAGGTTCCGCGCGCGAGAGCCGCGAGATATTCTTGCTTTTTGCATATCTTGGATTTATGACGCGCCGAGACGCGTTGCTAATTGAGCGCACCTGAGATTCAGATGCGCCTTTTCCTCGTGAGTTATGCGCGGGTTAATTGGAGTGCTTTGTGAGATGGTGATGAGCTGGCGTTTGGATTTTTGAGGAGATTGGGTTTTTTTGGGTTTTGGGGAGAGTTGTTTGTTTTTGGTGGTTTTGTTATTTGTTGGGTTTGAATAGAAAGGATTAGAGAGTTGTCTATGTTAGATCGTTTGTAGCTGCACTTAACATTAAATCATTTTATTGGATTTTTTATTTTTGGGTTATTATATTAAAATATTTGAAAGTCAGCTATTAAAATAAGTATTTTATTTTTTATTTTATGGTTTAGTGAAAGTTTCTAAGGTTTCAAATTTCCAAAAATGGTGTATTATCGAAAGTAAATGCATAAGCCTTATTAAGATTGGCTTTTAAAGCTTTTTTTAACAATAATTTTTTTTAATTCTAAATAATTATATAAACACAAAATAAATCAATATATTTTTAATATTTTCTAAAATTTAATTACTTTTTATGTAAGGACTATATTTTTTTATTGAGGATTCATAAATTTTCAAAAATTCTGCTAGTGTAAGATGGTTAATGGCGCGAATCCTATTAATGAAGTAAGTACAGTATAGAGCAATAGTAATTTGGCGAAAATCAATTGTTAGGAAGCCATAAATTTTAATCTTGTACTTTTAAAAGTAATACGCAGACCTATTTTTATGTAACATTAGAATAACTACGCATTACGAAATTTTTAATACATATTAGATAAAAATATTTCATAAAAACTAAATTTAGCATCATCATTATGCTCAAATTCTGTAAAAGAAAATGTAAAGTTTCTCTCGCATTATCATAAATAAACTTTAATAAGCATTTTTTTACAATTTTCGCCAAATAATCAAATTAACACATTTAAAACGCCAAAAACGAATCTCTTACTTTCCCATCCCTTCTTTTATTTTCCGCAATCCATCTCGCATTCCTCCCAAGCCAAATCGCGACACACTTCAAAAAGGTAATTATACAATCTCAAAAAAAAAACTCAAACTTCTGACCGAACGGGCCGAGCGATAAAAAGCAGTCTTTCCGGAATTCATCTCACGCGAGCATGCGAGGAATTTCGCAGAGAGCGCCTTCTTAACTGTATATCGATCCTCGGACGTAACGTTACACGCATCGCAATTTAGCGCGTCTGTATGCGCGCGTAAACAACAACGCGCTTATACATACGAGCCCGCTGCAAAATTAATCGCTCAGCGGTCCAGCTAAAGGTACTTTCAGCCCATCTTCCGTTCGATCGATTTACTCGACACTGTTCCCTGCCCTCATGACTTTATCTTTGTCGCTGGTACCTACTTATCGGCAATTAAAATTACTCACATACTCTCTTAATAATGCGAAATTTAAAGTCGGCTAAACGAAAAAAGCCTTTCATCGTTAATCTATCAACGACTGCACCGTAAACATTCGCCGCACCGGTCTCAGCAACACTTTACCAATCCTCATTACTCCACGCGCATCCGCATCTCTCACTCTCCCCCCCCCCCCCCTCTAAAAAGAATCCCCTTCCGACCCCCCCGGCACCGCCATTTCCGACCTCATCGCGTGTGCGTTCTATACCTCTAAGAAAAAAAAGCTTAAGTGCACGCGCGTTACCACCCGAGGCCAGAGCTCGTTC
>UELX01005395.1:0-13905 GCA_900480035.1 Eupelmus urozonus | reverse complement strand
ACAACTATTTGGACTTTGTAAACTTTTTTTAATAAAAAAAAATACTTATAACGAAAAAAAATTGTAAAAATTACAAAATACTTTATAATTACTAAACTTGGTCTTAAACACAAAATTTTTTAACAAAATACACTTTGTAACCTTTACCAATTAATTCATTAGGTCCTGGATGCCAAAGTCAATTGGTAAATATAACAAATTAATATGTTGTACTACCCAAAATTTTTTTGAGTGTAAGTAAACTTAGGTAAGAATACTGAAACGGCAACGTAATCATCAATCAAAAAAACTATTCATTAATCTAATACTAATATATTAGGCACTAATCAAAGAATTCACTAGGCTTAGTAAGTTTACATAACAAACGAAGGACAGAATCAGCATTGAAGGAATCCTTGAGTGCGCTGCAGTGCAATCATCATTTAAATTAAGCAGCAAAGCTATTTGAGTAGATGACTGAGCGACCGCACCATCAAATGACTCTTTTAACGACACATGGCAGAAATAACCTGGAATTAGGTATTATATTTCATAGATAAACTATACGGACGATTCCAGGTACAATCACGACTGTATAACCATTAACTAAAAATTTCAACAAAATTAGTATACAATTCGACTCTCCTGCATTAAACAGCCTCACTGCAGTCAGGATATCCTCTTAGAAAGCTAATACCAATAAAACCATACGTCAACCATAAAAAAAGAAATAAAAAAAAGAAAGTAAGGGTCACCAAACTGAATCGTATCAGCAGAGAGTGACGAACGCACTCGAACGCTCGCAATAACAGCTCTGCAGGAGAACTCGCTCTAGCGTTTCATTACGAATCACTGTGCCCAACTGTAACGCGTCCCCGTGCAGGCCAGTAATGCACTCAGAGAACGGATCGGCGCGTTGGCTCGTCCATTGTTCGGCGGCTATCTGCGTAACGAGGGCTCCGCGTTGTTATAGATTTTTAGCGAAAGGTATATGGGAGGGTGCGGGGGCGTATTAATAGAGCACTTTCGGCGACTCGTTTGCGAGGTCTTTTATGGTTTTGGATCGATCGTTAGCTGGGATTTTTATGCGTTTCGGGTTTTTGGAGGTGGGTTTTGGGATTGGTTGGGGGGTGCGAATGAAAGGTGGAAATGGTTGTGTGGTGTTTAAATGAGATTAATAAAATCATTTGATTGTTAAAATGCAACTTTTCAGATTGATTTGAAATGAAGAATAGAATACTGTAGATCCACCGAAAAGTGGCTGATCTGGTAGAAGTCTGTAGAGTTGAAAAACTCGGGAAAGTCTTGTGACAATATCTAGACTTGCATGCATGTAATGGATGCAGTTTCAAATTTATATTTTATTCTTTTAAAAAAAAAATTAAATAATTTTCAAAGTATAAAAAAATAACTAAATAATGTTTTCCTGAGTTAAATTTGAACTGACAAGTAAAAATTTTGCTTTTCAAAGTGATGCTCTCCTATCTGAACTACTGTTTGATGAAAATAAAAAAAAATAAAACAGAACATTTTGAAGCATAAAAATAAAAATTACCAATAACCGGCATGTAACAACAACGCTCTACAAAGTCTTCCCTATTTCTTCAATAGACGCTTCCTTTTCTATTTCAGTTTTTCCGTTTCCACATTTTCCATTCCAAATATTTTTACGTTAACAAAACAGACAAGAAAATACAAAAACTAAACCTTGCAAATAACAAATACTCGCGCCTCGTTCCTTACATATAAAAAAACCTTTCAAACAATCGTCCAATTCTCCTACCCCGCAGCAAAACAAGTTTCCCACGGAACTGACATAATCGCGTTAAGCACGCCTAAGGCTCGCCGTTTTTCCAGCTGAGCGAGTTCTCGCTCGCGAGTCGCAGATCCTTGGCTAATCGCAACAGTCAAAGGATGATGCGGCGCGCTCGGTTCAGCCTCGAAAGCACATTGAAAGTGCGAAAGTCAGGGTCAGCCGAGGAGGACGCGGCCAGTGACCTTTTTCATTCGCTGCGTGCACTCGTCGGCGTTGAACGAGCTGCAATTACAGCTTGATTTCGCGGAAAGTGCGTCGACGTGTCTAAATAAACGAGAAACGAAGACCGTTCTTTGTAACGACTGCGTTCGTGGTTTTTTTGTTTGGAATCCTTGATTGTAGAGTATCGATGATGAGTGGGTGGAATGATCATGAAAGAAAGTGCTTTCTTCAGAAAAACATGGCGCGCGCATCTGGTTTCTCGGAATCCTTGATTACACCGAATTAGGCGTCTAAGTGAATCAAATAGAAGAGGGCGGATAAATAAGTGCAGGCCATTATTACGAGCGATTCTTGAAAATGAATTTTTTATTCGGAGAGCTGAGAAATGAGAGAAATTTTTACTGAATGACCTGGTGATTTGTTCTAATTATAGGGAAAGAGGGGTATTACTTAAATTTCTTATTGTAAACATGGAGTACTTTTGATGGAAAATTTTTTCATTTTTTTCATTTCGTTTTCAATTTTGAAAAGAAAATCTGAATTATACCTCGTTTGGAAGAAATTAGAAAATCAGCAGCAAAATGTTATCGATGCAATTTTATTTTTCAAAAGAGGGGTACTTTTAATGGAAAATCCATTTTTTCATTTAATTTTCAATTTGGGAAAGAAAATCTCAATGATACCTTGTTCGGAAGAAATTAAAAAATCAGCAGTAAAATGTTAAGGATGCAAATTTTCTTTCAAAATTAAAATTGTATGTGAAAAAAAAGAATTCCAATATAATTCACTATTTTCAAGCCTTTAAAAAGATATCAAAACAATCAGATTTTATGTTTGTTGCTTTATAAACCAGAGTAAACAATACAAAACAATCAACATCCCAAATTAGCAACAAGTCGGATCACAACAAAAAAAAACTCAAACAAAAAACTCCGGGTAAAAGAAACATTTAATTACCAGGAAGCTCGGATTTACAGGCGCTAAAGCAGCCGAGTAATGGCGTAGCCAAGTAGCGAAGCGAGAATTGGTTCGATACACAAGCTCGCTTTCGCGAAGCCGTCGCGACAATGGAATTTTTAGCGACGTTACGGCTGCGTGCGAGTATTACGTATACGTGCGTATGTACATATATACAACCTTGGAGTCGTCGCGCACCAATGTGGCATTGTTTAATGGGCGACAATGATATCTACGCGGGCCGATCGACGCCCCCGCACTGTCGCGCGGTGCTTGCCCTCCTGGTTCTGCAAAACGGAATTGAAACGTTTACGTTTTGCGAAGAAGGAGGTAGAGCGATAAGATGTTTTTCGTAGATTGGGGTGTAGAAGTTGGGGTATTGTACTTATGCATTTGTAAATTAATATAGTATGTTTTTTTTATGTTCTTGTAGTTTTTGGATGTAGTTGTTGTTTAGTTAAGGGTTTGTTGAAGTAAATTTTTCTTATGTAATTGGAATGTGCGAAAACCAAGTTGCTGAAAATCTTGCTACGCAGCTGTGTTGAAGCTATTTTACGAGCAGCTACTGGTGACGTTTATAGCTGTGATAACGTAACGTTAGCCGGGACTTACACTGCTTTATTCTTTACTCTTTTTCACTGTTGATGAAGAAGAGGATAAGCTTAGAATTTATGAAATAATTCCTGCTTTGTTTGATGCAAATAAGTCGTTATCTGGTATTACAGGAAATGGAAGGAAAAATATGATTAGGAAAATTAGAATTAAGCTTTTAATTTTTCTCTTCAAGTTCCATAAATTAATAAGTAGAAGTTGAAACGAAATACTTTCATTTATACAATTTTTATTTACCTACATATAAGTTCATAATAATAGAAATTACTTGACAATTTTATTTCTATTATTTATTTAGTTATATAGCTACGTAATGTACTTTTTATCTACTCCCTTACAAACACACAGTAGACATAAAATTAGCCCAATCAACCCAAAACTAAACGGATCCTCTAAACCGGTAACAAAATAACCATTACAGCGAGCGTTCATCAAACTAATCGACAATTAGGTACACAGAATCCAGTGAGCTTCGACGTTTCGCCGAGTTGTTTTCAACGCGCAGAACAACAAACGAGATAAAGAAACGCGAGGCAGTCGAGGAGGCGGCTTCTCTCAGTAATCCAAGTAAATTACGGCAAACGGAGCTTACTCAGTCGAAGAGGAAAGTCGCCCTCGGCACTGCAATTTTGTGGCTAAATTGAAACTCATTTTGCGCCTGCGCGAGCTCTACCTGCCTCCTATCCTTTTATACATTCGATTGGGCAATTTGGCCGAATGCGTGTGGCCAGTTGCATTATCGAGCAGTCGTGCTTCGTTCAGTTAATTTTGATATCGAATCAATTTTTGTATTGGCTTTTGTTATAAAAAAAAGAGAAGAAAAAGCGCAGGTTCTTTTGTAGAACGAGTAAAAATTTCTAGTTTTAGAGACAATGGAAACAAAAGAAAATGCTAAAAGGAAATGGTACAAAAAGTGCAAGAAGAGGGTAATACGAGGAGAATATTTTTAAAATCTACGGAGAAATTGTAGTACCGTTGAGATTTAAAAAATGAGAAACCGGAAAAAATAGAAAATTAAAAAGAATGAAAATATATTTATCAAGATATGTTGGTGTTACTAATTTACGCGAACTCTGCTATTTATTATTACATTAATTTTTTGTAAAATTCAATTCTAAAACTAACACAAATATCTGATTTTGGACAAATTTTTTGATTAGAATTAAATTTAACGCTTTTTGAAGCACAATGAATTTACTCAGTAAAAATTGTATTTTATTATATTAAAACTGTAATAAAAATAAATAAAATGAAAATAAGAGATTATAAAAGATTGAATTCAATACGTTAATTATTCTGAGCTTACTTAATTATTACTTACCGGTCGATGTATCGGATATTGCTTTATTAAATTTTGAAAGGATGCATATTACAGAGAGGATGAGAATATAATATTAACATCTAATAACGTCAGTCTAATTAAAGCCACAGTAAAATTCATAATAATATGCACTGAAGAATTTATTAGACAAACTTAAAAACAGTTCCGATAGGCTAATCATTAGTATATATACTGACAAAAGTATCTTTGGAGCGTTTATTTGGTATTAAGAAAAAAGTACTATAATATATACTGAAGTGAATATTCTTAAATTTTAATAAAAATTCTTATGCTACATAATACATTTTGCACGCTTAATTCATTACCAAAATAAATTTTTTAGACTTTTTTCTTGGTGCAGGGACAATTTATTTTAATTTTCTACTGATATCAAATTAATTGTAAATAGTTTTTATGTTATTTAAAATTACATTTAATAATTTTAAACTGAATAGAAATATTAATGAAACAATTTCCTAAATATGGGATCAAACTGGTACTCTTTCACTCGGCAGGTCAAGTGAAGTTAAGAATCGTTATTTACACAATATTTATTGCTATATATTCGTAATAATGAAATTAGTACAGTTATATGGATATGCTAAAAGACAATGCTATTTATTTTTGAACCATACTATCACAAACAATCTTTGGTAACTCTAATCTAACCTTAACCTAACTGCAGTTTTCAAAAAATGTATTAAAACTTATATAATGTATTTTTAATTATATAACTGTTACTATGATACAAAGTAATTTTTGCTAGACGATAAAATAAATTTGATCGAATATTTTATGTATAAATTGTCACAAATTAAGTAATAATCGCCATTAATTTAAGTTACAGTAATTTGCCCAACATAATAACTTATCCTAGAAAACATTTTCCAGCGTATAAAATTTCCGCAAAAACCGTATCTAACAGAAACATCCATAAATCAATAACGAGCGAGAATCCGATAACCCGACGAAAACACGAAAAAAATCATTCCGCTCGCAAATTCCTCTCGGTCACTTAACTCTCCCCTTGATCGATCGCCGGCCGCGAGAATAACACGACTTTAACGAAACTTAAGCTCGTTGTCGCAAGGCGCCGCGGAAAAATGTATATACCCGAGAGAGAAAGAGAAAAAGGCGCCAGGCAAGTGTAGGCCAGAGAGAGAGAGAGAGAGAGAGAGAGAGAGAGAGAGCCGCATAGGCGACAAAGGGGAGGCCTGGCTCTGGAGGGCGCCAGTGCGGAATAGAACCGAGGGTGGGCTCAAAGGTAGACGCGCATAGTCGATCTATCGACCACGCGCGGAAGCTCAACTGAGCAATAAACCCTGCTCACCTCTGGCGCGGCTTGCTATACAGCCGAGGCGCAAGGCAAATCGAATGAAGCGAGGGAGCTTCTTTGCGATAGCGCGCGAGCTACTCTGCCTGCCTGCTGGGTATAGCTCGGCGAGATAGCGAGTTTCTTGTGTAGCCTCCGCGAGCGGAGTCGAGCGAGGAGTAAGAGGCTTTGTGCGTTCCCTTTGCTGGAAATTTCTGAATGCCTTTGACAGCGGGCCGGGAGAATCGGAGCTTGCAGAGTTGGATAAATCCGAGGATCGATGTTATGGCTGCTTTTTAATGGACGGCTGCTGGTCAGCTCGATGGGGGGATTTAATTTGTGACCGCGACTCGGGGATGTTGCGATGGGATTGGAAGGGAAATTTGAAAGTTGCAGGGATTTTCTGCTTTTAGGTGGATTAGTTTAAAAGTATTTTTAATTCGTTTGTGAGGATGGGCTAATCATATTTTGATTATTCTATTTAAAGTAGAATTGAAGTAAAGCGGTTTTCTTCAAAAAGTTTTGAAAATTTTACATGAAGCTACTTATAGACATAAAGTTCACTGGTTTTACCACATTTTACATAGACGTGGATGTAAAAAGCTCTAAAGCGAGAGAAATTTAGAAGAAGTTTTTTATAAGACTATTCTTGAGGATGGAAATTAATTTTCCACCAAATTTTTGCGATTGCTTATTTTCTTACATGTTATGAAAAAACTATAAATTACAACACAACTATTTTTACCGACTTTGTCACAAAATTTCAAAGGGTTTCTCGATACATCAGATTCAAGATATTTATATTATTATATATAGATATTTATTTGTAAACTTGTCAATTTTCTAGATTACTATGGAACAAGAAAGCTTTGTAATAGTGAAAAAATAAATTTACAAAAAATTTTGCTATAAACATATTTTGAAGTAATTATAGTCTAAATATCTGTCCATGTTTAACAGTTACAACTTTATTACCGGTCGCGTAGTGGTCATATGATCAAATGTAAATGATCAATCCCATAAAATAACTAAATTCTATGCATGAGCAACTTAAAGTCAACTGCGTATAGACAATTCCATGTCAATTATATATAGGCAAAATCTCATTAACCATAAATGGACAAATCCACGTTAAGAAATTTTAGTAAGTAGTATTCTATCTAATACGAATTTTTTGATGATCTTAGTGAAACATATTTGTCAAGATAAAAACCATTTAACTACTGTTTTCCGTCAAATAAGAATGCAAAAATAAGTGTGTATTAAAAGATATTGTATGCACAATAGACGAATGAGCCTTTATATTCTTGTGTGGTTACAGTACTCGTCTTCGGACTCGGAATACGAATTCACTACCGGCTCATACTGCGAATTCCACACTCAAAAAAAAAAAAGATCTACTTTACGCCTTAGGTACATAAAATATAATTTTATTTTATTTTAAATGTTAATTTTTATAATCCTTGTATTAGATTTGAAAAAACTAAAATGCCTATGAATTGAGAGTA
Source organism: Eupelmus urozonus (assembly GCA_900480035.1). Classification (NCBI taxonomy): domain Eukaryota; kingdom Metazoa; phylum Arthropoda; class Insecta; order Hymenoptera; family Eupelmidae; genus Eupelmus; species Eupelmus urozonus. The sequence continues at coordinate 6,238 of UELX01005395.1, read as the reverse complement.
GTTTTTTCTTTTATTACGGTTGTGTAGTTTGCATGGAATTTTTAATAAAAATACAGGGGATTCCATCTTTTTAGATTACTGAAACAGAAGCTGTAAAAAGCATATATTTCATCTCGGGTAAATTTTTTTGAATTCATAAGAAATTTGACTTTTAAATTTTGTACATTTTCCAAAACTATTTTGCTAATAAAGTTTTTCTAAAAGTTGTCTGTATGAGATGATTTAGACAGTGAAATATGTCCTTATAAACTAGAAATTTATCTTTTTTTAAAGATAATGTTGAAATTGAAGAATTTTATAATGAATTGGAAATCATTTGTCGGGCAATAGAAAAATAAAATGTGAAATCTATTTAGACTAAATTAAACTTTTTTATTTCTTTATTACATTTAATAATGAACTTTATCATGAATATTGATCGTATCTGTATTTAAAATTTAAAACAAATACAAATTTTAAAAATTAAATTTGCTTCAAATCAATTATTGGCTTCCGGCAACTCAACGTTTACGTGACCCAAAATAATAAATGCTTATTCGCTGTAGGTATTTATTTCCGGCTATTTTAAGTCCAACATTATAATTGTTCATTACTAACTCCAACTGTACTGACGTGCTTTATTACGAATTATAATTTACATTCCTTCTAATAGATCCGTTGCTTTGTTGTTCGCAAAGCGACAATTGTGTACGTGCTAGGTTTAAAGTTTCCTAAGCTCGCCAGCTATTTTCGGTACTTTAATTGTAACGTGACCGCAATTCTGTTGTAAACTACACGCGCGTAAAAGATCAATGAACTCTTTCTAGTAATTTGTGGTTGTACTACTAGTACCACAATATCAACTACCTTTCTGAAGTAACTAACCCATTACTTCCGCGTTGTTTGAAATCTTCATTAGATTCTTTTCTCCAGACAGACACTGCAACTCCGAGACAATTTAATTGTACGCTTTAAGGAGGGCCCAGCTAATACATCATTTTTGAAACGTCGAGAGAGCCGGCGAAAAAGGCGTCAGGACACCTTAGAGCTAGCTACGGTGAGCTTCTCGCCTCGGGCGCCTTCTAACTGCTGCGCGCCTTTGACATCTCTCTACGGGCTCTTCAATCTTCCGCGGTGACTCCTACTACTTCTTCACATCTACTCCAAGACAAGTACACGTGCCGCCCGGGCTTATCAACGAGTCTACTTATGAAATTAAAACCGCTAAGCGCGGGGGTCGGATTTACGGTTATTTTCGATTATGCTTTAAAGTTTGATGAATTTTTGAGAAAAAGTTTTGTCAAAAAGTTTTGTTTGACGTTGGAGAACGAAATTATTATCCCTTGTTGAAAAAACGGAAACGTAATAGCGGAACTTTATTTAAAATACTTCCTGCATACAAAACCCGCCCTTCTTTCGAAGCTAAATAAACAATATTTCTGAGGAAAACTTTATTTACGTACACACAATACTATATTAAAGTGCCGTTATTCCAAACTTCGAGGCATACAAAATTTCAAACACACTTGCAGCAACTTCCCAACGACTACATAAATAAAACGTTGATTTCACACCCACTATATCAGCCCAATCAGCTCACTCCCTCTAAACAAAACCCACCCGATACCCATCCCCCTAACAAATCCAAAAGCCTCGCTCTCAACGAAAAATCAGTAACCTACATATCCAAACCCCTCTTCGATCCCACTCGACACCCAAGAAGAAGAAGAAGAACGACGAGGAGACAAGTCAGGCGCACACGAATACGTAAGCAGCGACAGAGTCGCGGAAAGTCGAGCCGAGAGAAAAAGTCTTACCTGTTCGAACTTGCTCGTAGGGATCCTCGACGTCGGCCTCGTGATAAATGACGGAGTGCAGTGAGTCGTTGCGCTCGTGGGCAGGGAAGTAGTAGTGCGCCCGCTCCACGTACCAGGCGCCGTCGCGCGGCGACACTATCTTCCCGTGAAAGACGCCCTTGCTCACGCTCCCGAACACGTGGCTGTCTGGCTCGCCTGAAAAATCAAAATTAACGATCTATTGATATTTTTTTTTTGTTTTTGGGGAGATGAGAGTTTGGTGTTTGGTGAGTTGTTACGAGTATCTTGTTAGTTTGTGTAGTTGGGGGCGGTGATGGGGAATTTTGAAATTTGGTTGCTGTTTATGCGCAGTAGCGCTGAAAGGTAGGATAACACTGGCGTTAATTAAGTGTAAATCTTATCTTGTAAGACGGTATTCTAGGAAGGAAGTAGTCCAAACAGACTCGATTAATTTTTCATTTTAAAGATGAGTCATGTAGGATCGTTGAAAGATAAAATTCAGTCGAAAGAATTGGAGCTTCACAAACACGTTTTCATTATACACGAGAGCAAAGATGTAGCCCGGCAGCAGCAGGCTGACGGGGCGTCTTAAATAATTTCATTATTTCGAAGAAAGTGGTATAATCTGCGCACTGGGAAATATTAACGCCGTAAATGGGTATTCGAAAAACTCGTTATGGAGATCTATTAAAGCGTAAGGCGAATAATAGGGCGAAGCTATTGTTTTTGCGCTATAAAATCATCTATTTATTCCATTCTAATAAAACATGACCAAAACGTTTCAATGAGAATTCATTAAACCGTAAGTGATTCTCTTTTTATTAAATCACTCTGTTGTAAATTTCTATCACTATACGAAGATAAAATAATAAAGCATGCTAAATCATAAACAAATCATAAAGCACGTTCCACCATTAAAATTAAACAAAACCAAAACCCCTTCAACAATTTCGAAAACCCCATCCCCCCCCAAACGCGCCTCTACAGAAACATCATTAACTTCAATAACGAACCCAGCACAAAAAGAGCTTTACATTTATTAATATCCTCAATCCGCAGCGAAGCGTAACGAACAGAGCGTCAAAAGAGCTCAAGCTTAACCTTATTGCCGCTCCATTCTCCATCCTACATATAGCCCGCGCTTGCGGGAGCAATTCAGCAGAGCTTAAGCCCGCTCTCTCTCTCTCTCTCTTCGCGCGAAGGACTCGACACGTCGGCAGAGAGAGAGCCGGCCGCGCGACAAAAAGCCCGGCTCGAGCCACATCAGCATGCATTAAAACTGGAGCAGCGCCCGACTATAGCCAAGAGCACGCTCGGAAAAATCAATTCGCCGCGATCCGTCTCCTTACATCCGCGCCTGCAGTTTCTGTACACACACTAGCCGATGTCTCGGCAATCGCGGGAGAGCAGCGGCGGCAAACTGATTAATGGCCAGAGAGCCATCTTGTCCCCCGCAAGCCTCCTGTATCTATGTATCTAGCCTTAATGACCGGACAGAGGAGACGGAGAGTCTAGCGTCCGGCACTATAGTCTCTGTGTGAGAGCGCGCACGGATAGCAGGAATTTATCGTGGCGCTCGAAGAAATTAACTGTAACGCATAGGCACTGCCGGCTTCCTGGTGCGTCTATATACGTATATACGTGCGACAATGGGAGGGTGGCGCTGCAGCAGGGATGTAGGTGTATACGTACGCTGCAGCCGGGTAAGCGGGAGAGTCCGGCGAGCCGCATAAAACGTAACGTCGAAGCGCGTTAATTTTAGATAAGCCCCGGCGTGCGTGCATAGTGCATGCACGGGCTGGATGGAGAAAAGGGGGCAGCCAGAGCAACGAGAAATCCCCCCCCCCTTCTGCCCGCCGTGTGCACCGAGATAAAGAAAGTCTTGCTTCTCGCTTTTTCGCTCTCTTGCTAGGGCGCATTGCGTGGGCGCATGCGCGCGCGGCTTTATTTCCCTTTTCGTGGACTCTAATGCCTGCGATGGCTCGAGGTTCTTTTTGGCCCTGTCGAAGGGAAAAAGAGGCCGAGCGAGGGAGCTAACGTTTTTAGAATGGAAATAGTCACTCTGGGTAAAGTGGAATTTCATTTTTTAAAGGAGTGGTGGAGAGTAAATCCAATTAGAGTTGATCTCGATTTTAAAAATTTAGTAATCTACTTATGGAGTGAAGGGTTATTCCATTCTGGAGCAAATTAATTGTTTTTATATAATCTTACACGTTAAAGCGTATTTATTACTTTAAATTTAAAGTCGATGAAATGATTTAATCAATGACTGTTAAAACTTTTTAATTGAAAAATAAAATATTATAATGCACTTCTTCAACTTTTATTTTAAACAGTGCTATATAGTTTGGATAATTTTAATGCGCACCCAGTAATAAAATTGCAAAAAGTGGAATCATTAGATAAATAGTTTACTTGTTTTAACATGTTATGTAACTTTTAAACGTTAAAAATTGTCATAATAACCATAATATTTGTGGTTCAACAAAACCCAACAGTTATAGAAACGTATTTTAAATATCTTAACTCGACTCTCAAATACTACAGAATTTTATGTAAATAAAGATAGTAAAATGTAATACAGTAATAACGGAGAAATATTTATTAAAATAAACTATTTATAAATTGTAGATGTGGAAAGGAGAAAATAATAGTATAATTTCTAGTAGTCAATTTTAAGTTGTAAGACAATGTAATTTACTTTATTATTGATACAAAATTAAAAAAAAAGAAATTATTTTTAATTTATATTTAAAACTTTTTACTTCTTTTAAACCTTTAACATTTCAATATTTTTCACAAATTTAGTATAAATATTCTGTATTTATTGAACTACTGAAACTCAATATAATACTGTATTGTTTGGATACCGAGGTTATTGACATATTACCATGGAGATACGAAATCTAATACAAATTAATAATTAATAAATTAAATCGATATGTTTACTGCTTGTTAATAAATACAGAATAATTTAGCAACAATCTATAATTCTATATTTATCAGAGTGCAATTTACAGCTAAAACTCGCTGATCAAAATGGGATAAGTTTTTACATTCTATGAAATAGAGCTGAAGAATTAAATCTATTGATCTTACTCTAATTTTTTTAAATGTATTCATATTTATTCATATTTCAATTTACATATTTATTTATAAATTTATTAAACAGAAAATAATATAATTTTTATTTAATAGAAAGCACGATTGATAAATTTGGACAAATTAATGAAGGAGATATTATAAACAAATCGTTAATACATGAAAAGCTAAGAGTTTAATCATTTTCAGGCTTTCAATAATGATTATATACTAATTACTATAATCTAGTCGCCCAAATATGTTATAAAAACCCACTTATATAATTTTCTGCATGTTGTTCTTCAGTTTTAATTTTTTACTATAGCAAAGATTAAAACGTAAAATGTTTAATCATAAATTTGGTTAAATCAATATTTTGAAAAGGTAAGATTTTAAAGAAATTTAACATGACTGGTTATGATTTATACTGATAATGTTATACCCAATTTTAAAAATATTACAGTGCAACTTATGTTATTTTAAAAATAATAATTTAATATGGTAATTTCTTTTATAAAAATTAGTAAAAAAATCTTTTCAAGAAAATGAATTATACGTCATAATTTTTTACAATGTTCCTCATTAATTAAAAAGTCAAATTTTGAAATCCCTGAGAATTTGCCCACAGACTGCACAAACCATGCTCAACAAAATTTCAAACGAATAAAAACTCTTTTTCATTTTTATACTTCATGAACACTAATTGAAAAATTTCATTAATCACAACTATTTCCCGTAAAAACGTCAGATCTGCTATCACATTCACTCCAGCGAAATTTCGACATTCACCAGACGGAAATAGTCGACGCTAATGTCCAGATGGACGAAGCGTTCATATTTAGACTAGATCCAACGCGAGTATACGGCGCGAAGTCGCGATAGTGCCCAGGTTTATGCAGAGCAGAGAGGCGAGAAGCTTTCTTTGTGCGGCCTGCACCTGCATTATGCATCGCGCATTGTTGACACGCGCGCACGCGGCGCTGTCCGCTTATCTCGAAGGACCTGTATTATTTAATGCCCCGTGCTTGCTGAATTCTGCGCGGTGAACTTTATATAGCTAAACATCCGCAGTGTTTAGTGCGGCAGGGCAGACTGAGAAGTTTGCGTGGTTTTTTTAATTGCTTATAAGGGGGATGTGTCATTCACGACTGATTTTACCGAGCGTAAATTCTTTCATTTTGCAAGAAGGGTAGCTTGCTGCTAAAAAAATAATTGACCTTTTTTGTAAAAATAATCACTTTAACTTTAGAACATGAAATTTTTAATAAAGAGAATATAAAGTAATTTATTTTAACCCATACTACCATTTTTACTCATTGTCTGTTAATTATTATACTTATTATAAAAGATGAGTATAATAT
>UELX01005394.1:0-13906 GCA_900480035.1 Eupelmus urozonus | reverse complement strand
GTGTTGTGTGGCGCTGAGGGGTTTTTTTCTGGGTTTGGGCTGGTTTAATTGGGCGAATTTGCTTTAGGGTGGTGCGATCAGGAAGTCTAAAAATAATTGACGTTACATTAAATTTGCAAGAAAAAAATAACGTTAAAAGTATTAATAAAAAGTGGTTATTTCTTTTTTCCACATCGAATCGAAACCAACTCTCGCAAAATCTCAAATATACATATACACCCGACCTTCCCCAACGCCGACTATATATCAACGCGCAGCAAGCAAGCATAATGAGGCGAAATTCGTAAAACCTTGATGCGTCTATTTATACGGCCGGTATGTACCCCATACACATACCCGCCGAACCTACAATTTCGCATCCGGCCACATTACCACACACACACACTCACACACAGACACACGGCGAAGTGGGGGTGGACAAAAGGGTTCGAGGAAAAGTTGCTCCGCGCGGGCGGGCGGGCAAAAAAAAAGGGTAAAGAAAATCAATTTTCGATTATGCATAAACTTATAGCCCGCGAGTGTGTACAGCACATCTAATTCCAATGCGAGCACCGTTACGTGCTTCATTTATTTACAGTGAGAGAACGAGGGTCGAGCCTGGCTCTTCTTTGTCCGAGATGGACGGGACGAATGTTTTCTTCACGAGCGCTGATGTTTTATTGCGAGTTCGCGAGGGAGAATGGTTTGTATAGGGTTATTTTGATATAATTTAGTTATTTATCGCTTGATGATTTTACTTTAATATAGGGGTTACGTTAATCTACATATTTAACAATCAATTAATTATCAAAAGCTATAAATGGAATATTTTCTCATTGATAATTATTTGTCAATCACTTAATAATTATTGCGTTCAAGAAACTCGCAGTCCGCTTTGCTTTAGCTTTGTTTTTTCGTTTATCTCAAAGCACGGCACATGCGGGTAGTCAGGCTCCGGAGCGCGCTTATCGTGTATTAAACCATAAATTAAAATAACAGTGCGCGCGCGCGTGCACTGCTTTAAAGAAATGTATTTTTCAGCTCGGAATCGCGGAAAATCTTCCAGCGACCCGGCGTAAATTCGCCTCATTATTTCCCCCTTAATCGCGATCGGCTCAGAGTGTCGAAAAGGTCAAAATTACCCAGAGTCCCCCCCTTAAAACGAGCCGGTTCTAATAAGCGAATCAAAAAGTTTTAACGCTCTAATTTCCCACGATGACAAACTTAGCGGCAAACTGTCTCATTAACCAACTCGAGTATGCCCATTTCATTAGCCCGCTGGGACAATAAAATTTAATTAGATCATCGCACGCGAGCTCGAAATGTACGCATTGTTAATTCCCCACAAAACGCTTCTCTCCAAGGCGAAATCTCATTTTCGCTCTGCTATATAGTCGGCCGAGCCTCGCGCATTAGCCTAGCCGTAATTACCAAGTCTTTTCGTCGTTATCGAAAGTAAAAAAAATATATTAAATGTAGGAAATAAAATAGTCGCACGGTTAATAAGAATGCCCTTCTGGGGTCGCATTATGTTTACGTAAGCCGGCCAATCGAGCATGTGCAGCTCGCGCAAATGTATCCTTGTACCAAAATAAATGCGTATATAAGCCTCTTACGCCGAGGAACTGGTTGCCAATCGCCGCCGCTAATTTTTATCGGGACCGCGATAAGAGGCTAATGAATAACGAGCGTATTAAGTTGTTAATTCTGGAAGCATCGTTTTTTCTTTCGTTAGAAGCGAAACACTAATCCGATATATCCAAAATTTACGTAAAAAAACTAAGCACTTATCAGTAATTAACAAAAGGTATTGCCAAACATTCCCATCAAAAATCTCCATCGATCAATCCACTCTCGCCCTCCATAACGCACAAAAAATCCAAACACCCCTTAAAAAAAACCTTCCATAACCACACAGACACACTCATACATAAAACGGCACGCTCCAGTCCCCTAATGTCGGTTACACGGCACGAGGCGAGGGTGGCAAATCGAGCGCGACACAGCGAGCGCGCGCGCTCCTTTTTTTTCGAATTTAATTAGCAAGCGCGCGCGCGGGCCACGTGGCGCGCCGGAAGTCCCCTTAATGCGGCCTAAGCTGTCCCTTTTCCCATCCTTCCGCTCGAAAGGTGTGCGCTTGTGGGTACAGTAGCGTATTTCTCACGCGTGGGGACGATTTCTTTTTTTTTTTAAGGTGGGAGGGTTGCTGGGATTCTTAAATATTTAACCGCGCGAGGTGATTCAGAGGGATTTCATATCGCTGGGAATGTAGTCGCTGAGCTTAGGTGACTGGTTAGTTTGATAGCGATAACTTTTTTTAAAAAGTAGTTACAAGCTTAGTTGAAAATAAATTTACTTGGAACAAAGTCCTAACTGCCGTATATTCAACAGAAACGAGCAAAACGAACCCTCTGCTAATAACAGCGTCGGAAACTAAAAAATTCCCGGAGAGACGATTGTGCCCCGAGAGCTGCGCCTATTAAATTAGACAAAAGGAATTTTTGCCGTCTTCAACTACTCTATTTTCATGTCACTCTCTCAACTACCGCAGACGATACGGAGGGGGAGAGCCGCTCGTTCTTTTGTACATTATGATTGTCTATAAGTACAGCACGCGGCCGCGCAGACAATAATTTTCCCCGTACATTCGTTTACTTATAAATACGCTCGGCGATGCCGGAACGGCCGTATGGAAAACCTACAGCCGAGCTTATTTGTCATTCTTTGCTGTATACGCGCACGCGAAAATTCTTGTGATCAGCTTTTGTGTATAGCCGGGGGGATGCGAAAGTTTGCGAAAGGGTTGGATTTTCGCTTGGGAAGTTTCTTCTTTGCGTTTTCGGAGTATTGGATAAATAAAGTCGGGATATTGTTGACGAAATTTTTGTGTGTTTATGGAGAATGCAGCGAGCTGCGTGGTTAGTTGTAGTTATAAGCGAGTGTATAATGATACGATGGATAGAATGATACTAATTTTCGTATAGTCGGAACGATACATTGTTTTATCCGAGCGACCTGCACACTTTACTACCCGCGAGCACTGTAATTTTAATCCATAATAGTTATTTCTAATTCAGACGATAATTGCTAGTAGAGAGCAGCCACTTTTATACGCCGTACATTCGAATAATTCTACAAGCCTGAAATTTCCGAAAAAACACTAATTACCATAGAAAAGTGAAATCAATCCGAGCGCGCCGAGAAAGTATACTTACACGTTTCACGGCTGTGTATACCATAGCTAAGCGATCATAAATCTTTGAATTACGACCGCGCGCGTATATGTGTACTAGCAAACGCTCGTAAAGTATAAAAAAGCTCGCGCCCCGCGCGCATCCGACAAATGAGTTTTTATCTGATCTCTTACATCGTAATATCGTGTGTGTGAGAACTGTGGGGAGAGGAGAGGAAAAGCTGTTATTATGCCCGTCTTCGAGGTGCGAACTCATGAATAATCGCGTGATTTCATTAAATCAGAGCGAAGTGTATTAACGCGAGTACTATATTTATGTACATTTTATATGAAATTTCAATTCTTTTTTAAACGATCGATCTAGATTGTCTGTCAACGTTAAAACGGCAGAGTAAAAATCTCGTTGAGCTTAGCAACCGATCGTTTTAACGATAACAATAGCCTCAGTGGTATTAACGAAACATACCATTCATTAATAATTAAAGCCACCGTGCAAGCATCCCCTAAACATGCGAAATTGCCAGAACACAGGTATACATCCTACTGGCGAATAAAAAAACGCGGAATGAGGAGAGTTTTTCTAGCGTTTGGATGCGCGAGCAAAGAGATCGCGTCCTTCCTACCTTAACAAAATATTAATTTCCTCCATTAGCGAGCTTTTTGGCCTATTGAGCTTTGGACTAGCTGCTCCTTATTTCTCGGCTGAAATTTCGGTGCTATCGATTAAGGAAACACGATCGTAATTTCAACGCTTGATTCTCAAGTTTATTTTCTACTACACCTCATTACGCAAAAGGGCTTTTCATGTACATATTACACTAATTTTCTCAAGTTTTAATTACCAGCCATTTTTCAGTATTAATGAATTTTATCGTATGGGCAAATCGACTTGAAACTAAAATAAGAAACACTTTAATCAATAGAGTCGTCAGGCGCTCGACCCTGAACGAATTATATATGTATATGGGGCATTGAAGATGATCAGTAATTGTAATGCATTATTGTATTGAAACTTACCGGTATGGATGTAGGTGTGCTTCTTCATGTCGGACTTTTGGTGAAACCTCTTGCCGCAATACTGGCAGGGGTAGGGCCGCGTGTCCGAGTGTATAAGCAAGTGGGTGCTCAGCGTGCTCGATCGCTTGAAGGCCTTGCCGCATTGTTTGCACTGCAACAGATGTTTCCCAGAGGGTCTTGCGTTAGGTATATATTGCCGAAATTTCTGGTACATCCGTAAAGTCAGTTCGATTATATGGATGCAATTTTAATCGAGAATGTATTACGTATTCGATTATCATTTTTATGTATATTTACGCTATTGCGGAATGCGTATTTCGTCAGCAAGTAAATGGTAACCTGGGATATAGCTAGCCATCTTACTACCTAAACTCTTAATCCTCCTAATAAAAGAAGGTGAGCATCCGCGAAAAGTATAACACTCGCCTACACGCAATCATAAACGCGAAAATACCGCGCGCGCATTGTTCCTTTGGCGCCAGACGCGTCCCCCCCGACAATGCAAAATAAAAAGGATAAACTATAGAAGCAGAAGAATAAGCAAGAGAGGAGAGAAAAAAAAGCGCGCGCGTACACTAGAGGTACCTGCATGAGCCGCTTACAGCTTTGTGCCTAATAGGCGCGCTGTTTAGTCCCTATATACATGCGAGCCGGGCGACAAAAGCCCGGGGTAAAAGAGCTATGTGTGCGTTACAGGTATATATGCGACGGGGGGCAGGAGGAGGGCAGCTGCGCGACTTGACTTACGAAGTAGCTTCTGCGAAACGTGCCTCGATTGCGCCGCGGCGCTAATAAATCGGTATGTGTGTACGAGCCTCTACTTGCCGAGAGCGTTTAGAGCTTTTCGAGCTATTGATCGCGATTTCCTGGTTATGCAGGCCCTATTGTGATTAGAAACGGTTTCGTTTCTCTCATTGTTGGAGGCGCCGATTGTTAACAGGTGTGCGCGGCTGTTGCGGCTGAAATTTTAGTCTTCGATGTGCCCGATGAAAAATAAGCTGTTATAAGACTCGACTAGAATTAGAATGTGTGTACTTGACGTACATAGTAGAATAGAATAGAAAAAAAATAATAAAGGACGCTCGAGTAAACTACAGTCAGCAAACGTCAACGATCAGTAGAAAAGCTCAAATCATCGCGAATCATTGCAAATCATCGCAAAGCCAAGCGAGCTTCGAGTCCTCGTGCATATGGGCAATTTAAGCGCTGGCATTACGGCCCCCAGCCGGCGCTCGGCCAGCTTTTTCGCGCGCTCGCCGCAAACATTTGCGCAAAGTAAAAGTTTCCTGATCTAAAGGGGCGACGCGGCCGGCTTTTTACGAGGCGCGTATTAGTCGCGCGGGCTCGTAAAAATCTTCGATTTCCAAACGGGGGTAGCGCTGCTTTATGGCTCTGTGTGTGTACAGTGCGGGCGCTCGATTTTTATGTGCTGGCACTCTGCTTTTGCAGGAGAGAGAAGGGCGCTCGGCTGGATTTTTATGCGCTTTTGTGTGAGTTTAGTTGGACTAGTTTTGCGTTTACGAAGATGAGGGCTGATGCATATTTGATTAGGTAAAGTGGAAAATCTTTTTTTTAATCTTTTTAAAATTTTTTAAAAGAATTCAGAGCTGAGGTGATAACGATTAATTGCAAGTGCCCGAGCTTTGAGGAAAACCAAAAAATTATAAAAACAATGTATATTTAGAGCCACCGCAGTCCATTCGCGAATTAGCAAAACAGCCAAGTGACATCAGCTAAATTTTCGTCGACGCGAAGGGGAGGACCAGCAAATCGCGCGAAAGTGCCAACTCCGTTCCAGATTTCTCAGACAGATAGCCCAAAGCGACACTACGCTTTCCTCGAACGCGTAGTTTCGTCCTTTTTATCCGCTTTAGGATCTAGGCCTGAGCCGATACGATGCGCACATGTGTATATTTGTGTGCAGCCGTGTATATATATATGAGCTGACGTGCCTCGGGGACAGACTTGCGCTTTTGTGTTGTCTCGCTTGTTTTTTCGCTCATTTTTAACAGCTTTTTAGGAGCCGCCGCGATCGATTGCCGATTTCGCTTGCGTCGCGAAAACCGAAGGCTTCGCTTCTACTATACAATGAAACTTACTTGCGCCAAGTATACCAAACTCATAAAATCCGTAAACATCCATATAATCGAACTCCATCAAAATCCACCCGACCAAACATTATTAAACATTAAAAAAAATACTGACCTGGAAAGTGCGCTCGGTGGACGGCGGCGTCAGCGGCGAGTGGTGCATCTGCCTTGGTAGCATGGGGCTCTCGGCGCTGCCTACCCTGGTAGGCGAGCCTCGATCCGATGAAGCGGATCGCTTCAGGGAGCTGGATCCGGTCTCTCGGGCCTCGCGCTCGCAAACCGAGCCAGGGGACCAGATTTCGCTTTTGCGTCCGTTAACGGAGCCGTTGAGCTGATGGTGATGGTTGCTCAGGCAGCTCTGGCTGCTGCTGGTGCTGCTGACGCTGACGCGCGAGGACAGGTCGCTTGGTTTTGTGCTTAGGTTTAAGGGGACTTCCTCCACTGGAATTTGAAGAATGGGGAGAAGGGAGGAGGGTTGCTGGTTAGTGCTTTGATTTGGAGTTGAAATTTAGGGATTGTGGTGTAGAGTATTGGATTGATATTGTAGAATGGTGTTGGAATATCGTTTTAATATTGAATCAATATTCTTTCAATATTACGAAGATATTCCTACAATATCACTATCCAAAATTCAAACCACAAATTCACATACAAAATCAAAAAACTCATCTCCACAAGTATACTTACAAAACTTAGCCTTCTCGGGCGTGCATCTCCGGGGTGGCGACGAGCAGCCCATGGCAGGACTCGGCGGTCCCTGCATCAGCGGCACGCCGCAGTCCAGCTTCGTCTGCTGCTGCTGCTGCTGGGGAAACGCGCCGTGGGGCAACAGCAGGCCAGCCGCTACAGCTTGATGGGCCCACCAGGCGGCCGCAACGCTTCCGTAGCCGCCGTACATCAGGTTGCAGCGCATCTCTGCGAACGGGACAAACGGAGCGCTTCTTTTTAGACTTTGGAGGACACGTGAGCGTGGTTTTTGTGGCCGAGCGCGCGGCCCAGAAAAATCACGGAACGGTTGTTCTTTTTTTTTCTTTCGACTTTCGCCGTGTCCCGCCTGCGGGTATACATGTGCGTGCGCGAGCGCCAGATTTTTTTAAGCACGCGAGCTGTGTTTCCTCGGTTGTACTCGGGGGATTCGAGCTGCGGGGTGTGTGTATGCGTGTATAGAAAGGTGCGGGTAGGTCTTTGCACTTTCGGGTTTGTTCTTCGATGAAAAAAACCGTTTTGAGATTCTTTGAATAACGCTTTAAAAGTGAATGTTAAATTTACAATTTATAGACTTTACACGCGTAATCATAATTATCCGACCGTCTAGTATAACATTTTAACAAAAATCCCTCAAAATCCATAAAACAAAAGAATGAAACTCACCTCTACTAGTAGGCAAACCAGGCAGCCTCTGCAAATCAGCACCGTAACCCGAAACCAGACTAAAAGCGCTCAATCTATCCTGAAGCGGCTGCTGCTGGCCCAAAACAGTCCCGGCACCTGGTCCCGACGGACTCCAGGGACAGTGCGGATGGACCGACGGACTGCTGGGTGGTGATAGGGTAGCTGGTGGCGACAGAGCACCGGATGGTACCCCGACCATCGCGGCCGATGCGGCCGCGCACTCGAGTTCCGCTTTCATGTGCCAATTGGACTGCGGGACTGCTTCTGAGGAGAAGACGGTTGGGATCGGTTAGTTTGGTGGTGGGTGGTATTGATGAGGTGTGTGTGTGTGGGAGTTGTATTGCGTTAAGTTTGGATGTGATAAGTTTTTATCAATGTTTTCGTGGTTTTTTCCCCAGAAAATCGATAATATTTGAACGTAAGGTTGTACTCGGCACTGTTTTCTTGTTGATCTGGTTACATCATGTATTTGATGTTATTTATAAGAATTTTTATCAGGCTTTTTTTGTCTTTTAGAATCTAGATAATTATTCATTCAGAAATATCCACGTGTCTCTCTTCGTACACAAATCAAATAGATATCAACATCATTTTTTTTCATTCATGAAATTATTAATAGAAAATTGAATGAAAAGACTCGCGAGGCGCGATCATGAAATAATAGCACGAATTAAAATTTATAAACGTTATGAATAAAGTTCATTCATAAAACGCTATACTTTTCCCCTTTACAATACTATCCCGGTCACGTTTTCAGCGAAATTAGCATTAGAACTTTATTAATGAAAGCCCGAAATGTATGAATGGTGCTGTACAAACTTTCGCGTATGTAGATACAAATGGCTTAATTTTATTCCTCATTTCGGCACATTCATGCGCAAAATCGAGTTTGAGTTACGACTTTATTCAATTGCTGATTATCTATCATCCGCCGTCACGAATTAATACTAAGATTTAGCGGATAAAACCCGAATTCAAAGTAAGTTCCTGCGAAGTTATTCAATTGATGCGCAGATATACATTAGCCTACGTCACAATGATACACAAAAACACTTTCGGGCTTTAACTTGAATGAATTTCCACCGAAAAATGATCTAATAGAAATTACACGTGTTTTAAATTAATGAATATAGGTGTGATGGGTTTATGAAGTTTTGTCTTAATGAAAGTATAAATATAAGCAAAATAATTTTAAAAGTTTGTAAAAAAAAATTGTGAAATTTTTTCTATTGAAAGAGAACTGTATGTACATGTTCAAAAGATTGTTGCTAATGCTGATTTTTACACTGACAGTCGACTACCGTAACGACTTAAATAATTTATCAAACCTTCACGATAAATATTTTATTACTTAACGAAGAAAAACCCTGCTTTAAAGTTTAATTGAATAATAAATATTCAAAATCTTATCTCCCCAAACGAAAAATTACAATAAATATTAATCAAGCAAAATAAAAAAAATGCCCAACAAACAATTGAAAAACCACTAAAAATTCAACGTACCAGTATTAAATTCGATCAACACCACCATTGTTCACTCAACCTGCGCACTACTCTTATAAAAAATAATCCAATAAAACACTCCAACGAAATTCCGAAAATTCTTCAAACTATATCTATTATCCGTCCAACTGCGATATCGTCAAGATAAGCCTAAGCTTCACGATCCGCCAGCCACGGAACAACAAAGCCAACTGAATGAAACCGATCGCGCGCCCGCCAAAATAAACCCGGCTACGTCTGGGGCCTCGTTCCACTTCTTCTCCTCCCGCAAATCCCACCCGAAAATCTCTCGATAATAGCCTGTCTGTTTGCGCATCACCTGAATGTATACTCTCCCATTGTTGAGCCGGCGCACATGAAAAGGTGGCTTTCGTAAGACGCGAGCGATCGGGCCATATGTGCCCCTCGATCGAAGAATATCGGCAAATATTTGTACAGACGGTGTCCTTCCGTTTTTGCCTTTAGCTTTTAAACGGGGGAAAAATAAAATTCTGATTCCGGCGGCTGCGCGTGTTCTCGATTATTAAGCGCCGCGATTTCTTCAAATGGTATTATGAAATTTTCGGGGCTATTACCGGGGTTTCGATCGGTTGATCGGATTCGGAAATTTCGGCAATCGGGAGGAAGTTCGTCGAATTGGAGCGCGTGTTTTTTGAAATCCAAAGAAGCGCAAATACATTACCGATGAAAAAGTTAGTATTTCCAAGTTCTTGTTTAAACACGTGTCTCTTTTTTCGGAGACCTGCATACATATACAGCTCGCGGCAGCGGAGACGGGAAAAAAGATAGTATATAGAGCGCCGCGTTGATTTTTCTTTACTCTCTAGTTGCAGCGGGGAAAACACGTCCGGGAAGCCGGCGGACTAGAAGAAATCGAGGGAATTTTTTTGTTCGCCGGCGCTGTTTGATTTGACGCGGCGATAAGGCGGATTTGATTTGGCGCGGATTATGTTTTTTTCGTCGATTACGGGAATTAATTTTAACGAATTTTCGCGCTGTCATTTTTTTTCGTTTTGCTGCCTCGTCGCATCGGCTTATCTTCGATTAAACAAATCAGGTTTTGCGCACGTAATTGATGAGGCTTCTATTACGTATGTTCTATTATGTTTATCTTTTTGTGTGTCGTTTATGTTGAATGGAGTGTATGAGAAATCATTGTTCTAGGTCTAGTCTAGTGAAAATTAATTAGTGACAAATAAATTTGTTTATGTCTATGGATTGTGCTGTATTGATGGTAACATAGAAGCAGAGTAAACACAGTTAAATAATCTTTCGCACTAAAAAAAAATGTATCCCCAGAAATTTTCTAAATTTCTAAAACCATAAAGAAAATAAATGCAATGATTTCACATATCCCTGTAACCGAAATTCAAATCGCAGCTGCAACAGCCCCTATAAAAAATATCCAAAAAAATCAACTCACCACACATGACTCTCCAGAGCAGCTCTATAAACCTCAAGCTTCCTTCGATCGTTCCTTCCTCGCTGTCATCGAACCATCCTCAGCCAAAAGTACCAACAATAAAAAAACCGCACAGTACAGTCTCCTCTCCAAAAATAGTCCTCTCAATAAACCTCACTGAACAATCTTCAACCCCCAAAATTCACGCCGCGAAAAATCGCCTACAACAGAGCGATCTACAACACTGGAGAAACAAGAGAGATATCCAGAGCTATATAGCAGCAGAAGAGCGGCTGTCTATATGCAGCGGCGCGAGTATGTGCGTCCGGTCTTGGCTCCTCGGGCCGACTGATCGCTGCTCTCTCCTGGCCGGTGCGGGCTTACCTGTCCTCACTCTCCTTCTCTCTCTCTCTCTCTCTCACTCTCCCCTCGCGCGTATATACACAGGTAAAGCCAGCAGACTGCTGCTCTTCTCTCCCTTTCCTCCCCCTCTATATAGACACGCGCTCGAGCGAGCGAGGCACGCGTTCGACCGCGTGCGAGCTCTCTCTCTCTTACTCTGCATCGCGCCCTTTTTGCTCGATGCTCCGCCCACGCCTGTGTCGCTCTGGTGGGGCTGGATTCTTGGCTGGATTTTTACATGTGTGTGTGTGTGTGTATGGTTAGAGAGAGGGAGGTTGGAGAACGACGAGGGTGAGATTGGTATGCCGATTTTCGAGGGATTTAGGAGATGGAATCGGTTTGGCTTTTCTTTTTTTTGTTTACGTCGCGGGTTACGGATTTTTTTGGATTCGTCGTGACGTTGGATGTGGGCCTTAGTTTGCTCAGTGGGATCTGCGTAAGCTGCGAGCTGAGAGTGTTTGGCGATGATGTTGGGAGTGATAAATTATTTATTTTTCAAAGACTCAACGCACGCTGGCCATAAGATAAGAGTGTTGTTGGGTAATTGACGTATGTGAGTTTGTGTATTTCGATTTTTAGAGGAAAGATTGTTTTTTTTTTAAAGTGAATCGGAGCGATGCGCTGTTTTTTTATTAAGAAAAAATGTTATGTGTATATGTATGAAAAAGATGGGCTATTTTTATGATCGGCATATTATTTTTCGGTTACGTAAAGTATGTACCTTATTTACTGTACCTAAAATAACCGCTTTTTTTTAGAATTTATCGTCGTGTATGCCTTTTATTGAAAATAATAGTAAAACAGCTGCCTTTCCACTAACCTAGTGTAAGTCAATTATACGAATTTCTTCGAATTAATCTAATCTTTGACGTAATTTGAGGTCGTTTGGTAATATTAGTAAATTATTGGAAATCAATTTTAATCGATCGCAAAAACCAGTCAAGATTCTTTTCAGTGTGATACATTTATACCAGTTGTACAGTCAAAAATAATAATGAAAAGTCTGGCTTTAATTTTCTTTATCATTTTTAAATACCGACCAATCAAATATTTCCGGTAATTAATTATATATAAATCGACCCTTTTCATTTCTCTAAATGAATCTTTCAAGCGTATAGCAACGTAGAATATCTCTTTCTTCTAATGTATGAAGATAGATTTATTATTCTTATTCGTATACTCTTCAATGTTATATCAATGATTTCATTGAGGTTGAAGCATTTAAAATTTATTGGTAGACCTACTTTTTTATAACCCACATTAAAGAATCGAATCATCTACATTTTCGTGCCGAAGAATGAATTATTAGTGCAACATTACTGACGTAGTAAAAACTAATCAAGACCAATTAATATTCCGCGATTATTAATGATGCAAAAATGTTGATTTATCATGTTTGGCATTTAAATCACTGAATCGATCCGAAGCGATGATTAATTCAGTACAGATCGTTATGATTCAATTTGTCTAAAAGTGTCATCACTATGAATTCTGATAAAAGATTCATTGACAGGTAAAACTGATTTTTCAATCCTGATGTATAATTTGTGAATGAAAACTCCTCTAATTAAATATGTAATGTGTCTCTGAGTAAATTGCAAGATTTATTACGAAATTATCGTGGATATCTACCGAATTTCAACATTTCGCACAATTACTGGTTTAATGCTTAGGCAAATCTAAACAAACACGCAGAAACGCAGAAGTAATAGAAAGTGAAAGTTATTACTAAAACATTTGAATAAATGATGATTTATTTCTGAAGATACAATCGTTATAAAAAAAAAATTCCAAACTTCATTTGGAATTAATGATGAAGGAAATGTTAACAGAAATCTTTTCCCTCACTTGTATAACCAAGTATTTATCCAGCGAAATAAATAAAAGAAAGGTTATTATTGTACTCTTATGATTTATAATGTAAATGATTGTATTTTTATAACTTTTTATTAACAGAACTGCAAATGTTTTGCCGTCTGATTAATTTTAAAACAACGATAATCATTATAAAACTAACGTCGAATCCACAAAACCGTATTAATTTTTCAAATACACCTCAAACAATCATCATTGTTTATTTTCAATTCAACTTAACGCGCAAACAAAAGTCACTTAAACAAGTCAAGACATTAGAACAATAAGAAGCTCTATTTACTTAAAAATACTCAATTTATTTGTTTGAAAGTATTCGTCTCTACTATTATGATAACAACTGCAATCGATATACCACAGGATCTAAATTATCATACACAAACCTATACACACCTGTCTATTAATTCGTCAGCGCTACGTCACAATAGTCACCTATCTCACTCAAACATAGCAACCCATATATATTTACCCTCAAATTAAAGTCAAAATCATAAAAGAGCTCGCACTAAAAACGTAACCGGCAAAACATCTTCCACCTGAATTACCCCAGCTCGGCACAACAACAGCCAAGCCAACATACCTACATCCTATAACGTGAAAATATCTCGGCGCGGCTAGATGCAGGCCGCTGTAGTCTAGGATGCGCGCGGGCATCGCGATTAAAGCTGGGGACGCTGCGATTGGCCGTGGGGGCGTCGCGACGTCGGAGCGCCGATTGGTTAAGCGCCGAGAGGGGAGCTAGGATGTAGCACGCCTCTCACGCGCCGGCGCACCAGCCTGGCCTATTGCGAACTAGGAGAGCGGAGCAGGGGTGGGGGGGAAGGATAGACTAGGCGCTCTGTGCGCGGGATGTGCTCCATTTCCTTTTTCTTTTTTGGAGGTTGGTGTGTTAGGTGGGTTTGGAGAGGTGGGATGCGGTCCAGGTGGGTTTGGGTTTGGGTGGTTTTGAGTTTGGGTTTTGATTGTGAATTTTGGTTTATTGTTCGAGGTGGATTGAGATTGAGCGAATTATGGTTTTGCAGATGATATCATTAAGTTAGATTTATTGTATGATTG
>UELX01005393.1:0-13911 GCA_900480035.1 Eupelmus urozonus | reverse complement strand
TCTCTCTCTCTCTCTCTCTCTCTCTCTCTCTCTCTCTCTCTCTCTCTCTCTCTCTCTCTCTCTCTCTCTCTGTCTTTTTTAAATCAGCCCAAGATCCAGCGCTAAATCGCTACTCCTTTGGCTGGGGTTTTGCTCGAGAAGCAAGGAAAAGACGAGGCGCTGTCCCTCACGGGCAAGCAATTTCGGCGGCTGCTGATGCTGAAAATGCCGTGCAGCTGCAGGGCTCTTTAGGGGCGCGGAGTCGAAAATTAAAACTTTGTTGACGATGGCTGAGGTGAATGTCTGGTGGGGAGAGTTTTTGCTCGGATCTTTTGAGATTTTTCAATACGCTAAGACTGCAAAGGAAGTGTACCCTTTTAATTAATTACTGTCGGGGAATGGCTGTTTGGAAGAGTGAAGTAATTAGAAATAAGCTTGGAGAAAAATGTAGGTTTTTAAAAAAATAATAAAAACTATCTAAAACGGAGTTTGTTTATGTTTTGATATTATTCTGAAAACAAGCAGATACATTAATATAATTTAAAACATTCTTTTACGATTTCTGCCAACATTTTCGAACAATAGAAAGTCCATTTTCATTTACCCGATTACGTGTTCGAATTCAGTTGAAATCAGATTACATAGAATCCCCATTCTGAAATTTGAAAATCCAAAAATTGGATTTTCAACAATGATAATGAAAAGTGGCGTTGTACATTACATGCACTCATTATCGCACGAATCATTACGAAAAATCAACAGAGACATCATCGATTATCACAGGTGCATGCAAGTTAAACAGTTTTAATAATGTTATTGAATAAAATTAGCTAAACCTGAACGATGAAGTAAATTGAGCCTTTCAAAATAATTAAAAGAAACAATTATTGGTGATCATATGATTCATCCAGTTAACAATGATAGAACATCGACTCCGACAACATAACGCAGCTCCAAAAATCTCTTATCTCAATACGCAGATATTTCAGCGGTGCATTAAATCGTATTAAAAGGGAGGAACACTCGTACAAGCTGCAATTTTTCGCGATAGTCCCGTCGGGCAATCGAGCATAATCGAATCCTCCCCTTTCATCGGCAAGAACCAAAAGAGAAAAATCAATTTATTAACACCGCGTACGCCCCCCCCTCTATCTCTCTCTCTCTCTCTCTCTCTCTCTTTCTCTCTCTCACTCTCGCCCCTTCTTCTCTCTTTCTCATTCCGTGAACGAACGCTTCAACGCCGGAGCATCCCGAGAATCTGCCTTGATCCATATTTATGAGCTTCTTGATAAAGACAAATGGCTCGCGGATTTAATGCAGCAGTTCGCTCGCGCATACACACACGCACACACTCACATCTCACGTACATGCATACGCACTCAGCTTCACGCACATACGCGCATGCAGCTTTCATACCTTCATGTATAATTATGTATATATACACGCACACTCGTATGCAGACAGTTGCGTTAACACAAACACATATGGTTTCGTGCATGCACGTAAACACACGTCCAATCCTACACAAAGAGTTGCATGAAGCATGCAAACGTACCTACAGCCATACACACATCAGTCCTCGTTATATTTTCGCGCCTCGCGTCTTAGCCCGCACTTTTCTGGTCCAGGAACATTAATGTCTCGAGCTCGTAAATAAAAGAGCGACGAGCTACGCGTAACGCGAGTGCAATCGGTTGCTTTCATTCAATGCCCCCGGGAGCTGCAGCGCGCTCTACACTGTTAGTACGCGCGCATGCTGAAGTTTGCGCGCGAGCCGCAAAAGAGAGGAAGAATTTTGCGACTCTCTCCTCGAGGGCGGAGATTTATGTGGTTGCTCCGGCGAGCTCGCGCGAAATGATCTGTAGCCAAGATAACGAGAGATCTTCAAGGTTCGATGATGCTGGTTTTCGAATTTTTCTTATCCTCTCCTCGGTTCGGCCTTTATCTGCGACGCAAAAAACGGGTTTTTTGCAGATTCGACTACCGAGATAGAGAGGGAGGTGTGCATTAAGGCATCGCAATTTTAATTTCGACCGAATGAAAGCCCGAAACTCATTTTTTACCCCGGCTCGGGTTTTTTTCAGATAAGGTCCGGTGCTTCGGTACGAAAATTCTGGTGGAATCTGATTTTTATCTTTGAAGTTAAACGGTAATTTGGCTTCAAAAAATCGGCGAGGTCGATGAATTTATCAAGCGGAAACATTGCATTACAGTAATGACTTGGTAATTTTCAAAATCTCGTAATGCAGATTTTTTTATAAGATTATAATAATTTCTAGTAAGTTTCTGACATAGATAAAGGGCGAGTAGAAAGTAAAAGAACTTTAATAACGTAGCTAAATATTCTAAAGCTGCGTGGGATTTTATTGATTTACTAACTTTATTTTCAATAAAGTAAAAAGTTAAAATTCTATTTTGTTCTTTTTTCCGATGAGGTGATCACTTGTCTTATCAAAGTAAAATAATGTTTACCTTTAATAAATAATTTAATATTTAGATTAATAATAGAATATTGAATTAAATACAATTACATTGTATTCCAGTTCACTCATGGAATAGAAATACAAATGGAAAGAAAAATATCAGAGGCTCGTATTCGATTGATAATCGAAAAACCGCAAATTAAAGGAAAATACCGATATGCATGGATATTAATATCTTTTTGTTTTACAAAAGAATTATTTATAAGCTTAAAAGAAAATCAGACAAAAAAAGAAAAAAGCTTGTTTTTATTGTACCGCAAATATAATAAAATTCCTTTATTTAATTAAAATAAATTCAGTATTGTTTCATCAATCATCAATAATACTGTAGCTTAAAAGGCTTCAATTCATAAAAGCAAACACTAGTATACGCAAGCAGCTTCTGTAGAAGCCAGACCGTGATACGATCGCTGAAAAGTCAATTTCAACTTTCCACAGGGTCTTCCGGTAATTAAAATTATTGAATGAAGTTTATTCTTATAAATAGAAACTCAGAAGCATGCCATTTATTTTCGTAATTAATTAAACATTAATAAATATCAAGCATTTCAATATCAATATTAAAACAAAATATTGTAAAATGAAAAAAGAAACATTTATAGCTAACCATTAATTAAAATTAATTAAAATAAATCATCCATTAATAAATAATACAAAATTTACAAAGCACACAAAAGCAAACATAATCATGGAAAAAAACTTACTGAAGAACCACAGCTGGCTTCCGCCTGAAACACACACAAAACGCACGGCATTAATTAAATGGAAAGCAAGTGGCAATCATCAATATTACTCTGTCCGCAAACAGCCTCGGACTTGCGCCGTACGCTATAGAAAGAAAAAAAAAAAAAAAAAAAAAAAAAATAATAAGCGCTTTTTGTTTTATCAACGAATAAAAAAAAGCTCATTGCATTCGCATATCCGTTTAAAAATGAATTTCAGAGTCACCGCTGCACGCATCGGCGAGCGCGATATAGTTTTTAATCGAACACTGCGAGCGCTCGCGCCAATAGAAATAATCGAAGTGATATAATTTAAATGCCAACGAAATTGCACTCAATTGCATTGATGCTGAGGCTCGTATATATCAAGGCTATTTTTCGAGTGGCGTCAAAAATCATTTAGCCATGCGCGTCGCCCGGTGCTTTTGATTGATATTAATGCGCGGGCTCCGCTGGTATTTATGGATCTGTTTGTATCTTGATTTCTATGTTGGTTTTCAGCGCGTAATTGTTGAACTCATTGGAGCTTGATTGAATGGATCGTCATCGTTTGGATGGCGATTATGTAAATGTTAGCGTGAGATTAACGCGGCTTTGTCTCCTAAAGTTTATGTAATATTTGACGTCGAAGTTTAATTTGAAAAGGGAATGTTTTTGCCTTAGCTGAATAATCTATTAATCACGCGCCTCTTTTTATTATTTTTTAATCTACCACTGTCTCTTCCACGGTGCTCACCTTTCCTTACGTTTTTTTTTTTTTTGTGAATTCATTTTTCACTGTCTAAGCTCATCGCCCTGACCTTATTCTTTACCTTTACTTTTCGTTCTTATTCTCTAACCTATCATTCTTTATTTATTTTTCTAAATGTCTTGTACTTCCTTTTCAAATTAACCTTATTTACAATGTACACTCAGGAAAATCGTCTGTGTTACAAATACGAGAATTTCTATTAGAAAAAATTTTAATGAAAGAAACTAGAATTTTAGTTAAATGTACAATTTTACAATTTTACTGGTATTAGTCTAATGAAGATTACAAACATTTTTTGGTAATTACTAATAGAATATTATCTTGGTGTAGTATTATTTTGTTTCTAAAATATCCTTTTTTAAAATACAATTTTTTCATTTAGTTTTTTATTTTGTTTTACTTGGCTGTTTTATTTATTTTTCTGATCCAATCACTTCTTGTACATTTTCTGGGAAAGAGTTATTATCTTTTATTTTCCAGGTATTTTATTTTCTTTTTAACTATAATAATCCCAATTAATACACATTTTTCTACAGAAATTTATATTTTATTGATTTTTCAGTTATTGAGAAAAACATAAAAAAAACTACAAATCTCAAACTTTTTCTTAATAAAAATTAGACAATTTTGACTTTATCCTTTGTTCAAAAGCACACTTTCCATCGCATAATCTATTTACTTTCATTACAAACATTTCAATTCAATAAAAACCGATCCCCAGCCAGGATCCAACTTCACTTTATAGCATTATCCAAAGTTTGGAGAAAAAAAGTGCGTCGCTCCATTCGCTCATTCCATTTCCTCTTTCATCCTCTCTCTCTCTCTCTCTCTCTCTCTCTCCTCTCATAGCGTCAGTATAACTCTTTCATTGTCGTTCTGCGGCCACCGGCTGCACACGCTTTTGCTCTCTTTCCCCGGGCTGCGTATACGCGCACCTCGCGCGCTCTCACAATCCTCATTTAATTGGAGCGCTTCGTTAATGCCACTCCGCGAAATGATTGAGTATTTGCCGTTTCATTTATTTTAATCCAATTGAAAACGATCTCGCCCCGGCTCTCGGCGCGGCTTTTTCCCTCAGTGGCTCGGCTCGTTACGCAGTCGCTTTAACGCGCTATAAACACGCGAAAGCAAATTTCCTTTTTTTTCGGGGGCCGCGCCGCCGCCGATTCTCCATTTACATCGTTAATATCCTTCGTCTTGCGGCGCGGACGAGGAAGAAAGAGAGGAGGCGAATCTCCGTAAGTGAGTTCGTAATCGCGGGATTAATTGGAGAGAATAAGATGGCCGCTTGCGTGCGCTCGAGTGTGCGGGCGCTTCCTATCGATTTGCGAGGCGTCGCGCGCTCGTCGAGGCCGCGATTGTGATGGAGATAGCGGATTTTCAATCGGTGAATTTTGCATTTTGGAATGAAGATTAGCCCGAGAGCGGATTGGATTGCCGGGAAATCGGAATGAGGAAGTGAAAAGAAAATTCAATCGAGTGACTGTGTGATTTTGTTAAAAGTATGAATGCCTGATTGATATTGTCGGAGTTTAATTTGAATAATTTATTAATTCCGGGATTTATGTTTGATTAATTATTTTTTAGAACTATGGCTTATTATTCATACGTTACACGATAATTGAATTAAAAATATAAAACCCCTCTGGTTTTATCGGTAATCTTTCTGTTATAATAAGTAATTCTCTGAAGCAAAGTTTAAAACGTTTGACAAGTCCATTGTATTTATCTCTGACGTATAAGTTAGCAATGCATTACAATATTGAAAAAATGAATACGCAAATCACAAAGTTGCTAATTACAGTTCACTGGCTTTTCGACGGACTTTATTTCATTTACCGTCCATGTATAACATTCCACGCATTCCAGGCGCCTATTGAAAAAAAGTGTAATTACCACGTATGCATTTCGTACGCACTTTCAGATAACAATAATGAAAAATATTCCGACTATTACAAAAGAAAAACAATTACCACAATTAAAGTCTCAAGTTCCCCAATCTGAGAAAAATATTCCTCGTAACCCTACGCAGCTTCACCCTTCAACGCAATTCAAGTTTCCCTTCCCCGCGCACAGTCGAAAATAAAAAATAAATAAAGAGAAAAATGAAAAGGAGCCGGGCCAAATGCATTACATCCGCACCAACGAATTCTCAAAAGCCCGGCCAAAGAAAGCCGAAAGAGTCTAACTTGAAACCACGGGTCTACATACAAATATACAACCATGTGCGCGCTGCATTGGAACATTAGTAATGGATGTGGTCCGTCGGAAAAAGTACGTGGGGGGTTGCTGGACTAAAATTCACGGCTCTCTCTCTCTCTCTCTCTCTCTCTCTCTCTCTCTCTCTCTCTCTTTCGACGAGAGGAGTTCTAATATGTTTTAAACTCCCTCGCATGCTCTGTATATACAGACAAAATGGACTGCTAGCGCGAAAGAGACGTGAAAGCAAAGTGGAAAAAAGGGTGAAAATTATATGGAGAGAAAGAGATTACGAGAGGGATAAACAGACAGAAGAAAAGAGAGAGAGGGAGAGACAGATAAATATGGCAAAGGGAAAAATACTTTGGCGGTTGCGCCGGAAATTTCGCTACGTTGTTACGTAGCTGAATTTCAAGCTCTTTTTTTATCAGATTTTTAAATGTAAAATGCGGTGCTTTTGACGAAAAAATTATTTTTTTTTTATGCTCTCAAAGAGATGCATTTCTTTCATTTTTACTATGCGATTTGTTGCAACGCATGCAAACTACTGTCAATAAAACGAAACGCATTAACTCGCAAATGAGGGAGTTTAGAGGTGTATAAACTTTTTTTTCGTAACAAGAAGCGGCACGCAGCTAGGCTAGTGGACTTTTATTGTTCTTGCCAAGCACCACATAATAGCATTTTCCACACGAGGACCATAAAAGTTATGTTTACGAGGCGATAGCGGCTATCTTGACAATTTCAATAGCGTAAAATCAATAGTGCTCGCATCGTTACACCAAAGTTACACGATTTTAAACGCCTTTTCGCCCGGCCGGGCGCGCAACATAAATTCCAAAGCAATTTCGCGTGTCTGCATTATTCATGCGCGGCGACGATAAATAAAAGTTACATTATTTATAACGCTCTTTCATTCCGCTCATAAAAAGGCTTGACAGTAAGTTAAGGCGTCTTAAAATTGTAGGCGGATGGCTGTTTGATTATAAAGCTTTGAAATAATGCTCGCCGCCCGAGTAGCTTAGAATATTTATCGCGTTTAAAACTTGAAAAAGTTAATTTATATAAACTGTAAAAAATGATATCACTCTTATGGCGTTTCACTTGAATTTCTATGATAGGAGCTGTAATAAAATAAAAATGAAAATTAAAAAGATGTCACTGAAGGTTTCTCGTATTCGATTCGAATTTACAACTATTACCTCAGCTTCCTTCGCACTCGCACTTTTTTTCGCCGTCCATTAATGCCCCGCGCTAAATTTTAAAACCATTTCGCTTATAAATAATTCCGTAATTATCCCTTTCCACTTCCTGCTCCTTAATTCCTCGGTCAAAAAAATGCAATTAAGGCCTTAAGTCGATCCCGACGAACAATTCAGCCCTCGGCCAGGAGCATTATGAAGTACACGCGCTAATAAACGAAAAGCGAGGAGAACAAACGCGAAAAGAGAGCGGAGAATATTCATAATACGCGCGCAGACCGACGAAGGAATAAGCTGACCCTGCATAAGCAAGGATTCTCTGTCTGATGCATTCGTTATCCACCGAAAAGCCCGAGGACTCCTTTGTCTCTTCGCCTCGTCTACAGCGTCACGTTCCTTTTTTTTCCAGAAGGAGCTCGCGGAGTAACAACGCGACGAACACGTTCATCTTCGAGTGCGACGTCTTTTCCTCGAATTATCCACCTTTGCTGTTTTTCGCGAGAGCAGGAAATTTCAGGAGGGAGATTGTGGACCTTTTTTTTAGTAGGTGCCGCTACGAGCGATCCTGTCTTTTTCTACTCGGACAACGGCGAGTCGGTTCTTTTTTATGAGGTGGAGAGTGGAGGTTCGCTTTTGGTGTAGGTAGTTTTATTGGCGGGTGCAGAATATGTTGGAGATGAGGAAGATTGAAGGTTTTTCTGGACCTTGTCAGACCTATCTTGACTTTTTCTACTTGAAAGTAAGTGTTTTCGTTTTCCGAGTTTTTTGTAGTGATGAGATGTTTTTGCGGTTAGTGTATTGAAAATCAGTTTTATGCAGGCAGTCAAATAAATTTTTGAGAGTATTATTTCATCAATTTATTTTGTTGAATACAATTTGTACATTGCAAGACTTCAATTTTAGAAATCTTTAACAAATCTATTTAACTTTTTATCATCAAAATGTAAAATGATGAATTTTGAAATTGAATGATCTGAACCAATATCTGAAGTTGATGCTCACGTATATTCGATTTTCGAAAAATAAAAAAACTACGCAGCTTTTCCTTTGGGAGAGCAAAATCCAATAAATCCTAATAAAAATTCATAGGAATTCCATAAACCCAAAAAGGGTTTACTCAATTTTAACCGAACTAAATTTTCCATTACCTACAAAAATTTATTTCATCCAATAAAATAAATTTGGTAAACTAAAACTTAGTTACCCTTCCAAATAAAACCCGAATTTTAATCCAAATTTAATAACACTCCCTCCATAAATTTTCCACCCCTTTTCGACATAATAAAGAATCAACCCTCTCAACCAAACAAACGAGCGCGCAACGTCCAACAACAAAAAATCTCAATCCCCCAAAACACATTAGCCGCACGCACAAAGACAGTCTCACAACAAAAGCAGACACAATCTCTCCCGAAGCACTCGGCGTGAGTCCCTCTCCTTAAAAAACCGAGCGCATTTTGCACTCGGTTCGGTCTGGCCCTTCACAATAATATTCATCCCCTCTGCAGCCCTCGACTTCTTTATTCCCGAGGAGGGCTGCCGAAGACGGAGAAATAAAACTAAACGCTCATAGTCAATTAAGAAGCTCAAGTACCCTGGCAGCCCCCCCCCCCTCCACCCCTCCTGGCAGGAGGAGCAATGGCTCTCCTTTGCAAAGGAGGAAGTCCCGAGGATCGTCAAGGAGGAATTAACGAAAGAGAGGAGGAAGAAAACTCGCGTCTTCGTCGTTTGATTCGTTCGATGGGAGCGGTAAACGCCGGCAGCTTTTTCTTTAAATTCCTTTCTCTTTTCGAGATGAGGAGGCCGAGGCAGGATGTAATTACGCGGATTGAAAGGGAAGCGTTATGATGTTTCAATTATTTAAATGAATACAATGAGCCAAGATGAAGATCTTCCTCCCGCTATATACGTATATTTTTGACGTAAGGAAGGGAGCAGAAGCTGGTTCCAGCTCTTGCGAGAGATTAGCGGGTTGAAAGAGAGACGCGCGGTAAGGAGCAGCAATCTTTTTTGTCATCGCGTGTGGGGGAGGGTGCATTAATTGTGCGCGTTTAATTAAGACTCCCCCGTTGTTTTATATATAGACGTGCGCGCCGATAGAAAGATGTGAAAATGTGGCGGGGGAGGAAGTGAGTTGTGTATATAGGGAGGCAGAGCGCACGAAGTATCGGTTTTCGATCGTAATTCAGTAGTTACAGACGAGTTCGTAGCTCCCAGGCTCGCGCGCCCCAGCGAACGCAATTTGACACAGAACTTGGTTATCCCTTTTGCGCGTTATCGGCTTCTTTTTTCGAAGCAGCTTTCAATTTTTTAAATGGCTCGTAATTTCGTTAATTCAAGAAAGATAAAAAAAATAATAACTTAAATAACATCTAGAAGTAATTTACTTTAGTATACAGAAAGTTTTATAGAGATATTTTTACAAATTAAAAGATATACCCTTGGATTTATAAAAGAAATGAGCGTAGCAGACAATTAGTTGTTTAAAGTAATTAATATTGTTGATACCTTACTGAATTTGAAGTAACTTTAATTTTTTAAGAATCTGTAATGTAATTGTATATTATGTACCAAGGGCGAAAAGTGAGCTTTTTTAGACCGAGTGTGGAATTTGCAGTATGAGTCAATGTGAGCTAACACGAGCCGAAGGCGAGTGCGTTTGCGAGCCGAAGACGAGTACTGTAAACACATGAGGTCAAAAAAACTTACTAGCCCTTGGTGCATATCATATTTTTTGTAACTCATGTATTGAATTTCGTGTTTTTTGTTACCTACAACGAGGGACTGAAGTGATCATTTTTAAACACGGCAGCCACTGTCCTATTAGATTTTTGTTTATATTTTTATGATGTATTAATAACATGCGAGTGTATATATATATATATATATATATACATACATACATACATTTTTTTTTGTCACACAGGCACAATTTCCGCGCTTTTTGCTACCTAAAATGAGAGCCAAAAGTGCTCATTTTCAGACCGGCGGGCGCAAAAACCATCGAAGCGGGCGCGAAAGTCTTTTTTGATTCACGTGTGCGTAAAATATCTTTTACGCATTTTCAAAAATGTGTAAAATATCTTTTACGCATTTTCAAAAATGTGTAAAATATCTTTTACGCATTTTCAAAAATGTGTTTAATGCTATTTTACACACACAGAATCAAAAAATATTGTTCGACGCACGTGTGAAAATTGCCTCATTTCCGCCCTATTCAGCAGGGTGGAAATATGGCCACATTTCCGCCCTGTTTTATAAAATACGCTCGAAATACTCAACTTTCTCTACCAATTTTAGGCATGGAAAAGGGCCTATTTCTTGCACGTGTTGGGATAAATTCTTTATTGCCCGTTGCTATTGCAATAAAGAATTTTTATTGCCCGCCGGTCTGAAAAAGGTCACTTAAGGCCCGCTTTTGGGGACAATAAAACGCGAAAATCGTGCTTGTGTGACATAAACGTTATTTGCACGTTATAAGTCATGCTGTACTTTTCTATCATTTTTTAAAATACGTTTTAAATTTTTGATTTGTAAAATAAAAATTTTTTTAATATAATTACTAAGTAAAACAAAATTGCATAAAATTATGAAAATAGGACAAAACTTTTTTAATATTTCGTATTTTTCATTCTTGTAAGTTATTTCCGTTACTTGCACTAAAAATGTTACGAATTACAAAAAATCATATAAAATATTATTCAATTTTGTTATTTAAGATTCAACAATATATTAATTTCAACCGTAAAAAAGTATGCTCGAAAATCAAGTAATTTATTTGTATAACTGAGTACATAGCTCTGGCTTGCCGAAATAGTCAAGTAACAATTTTAAAATTTTAAAATACATTTTTGTAGGCCTTGTGAGCTTCTCTTTGATATAGAACTCATCTAGTCTTTCTAAAAAGGTATTTCATAGAGATATCATATCGGCTCTAAGCGAATAAGTCCATTTGTCCACAATTGCTTCCCAAAAACTTAATGAATACGTCCACTACAATCCATATAAATAAAATTTTTATTGCTTTTATTTATGTAGATTTAACTTTTTTTCTACTAATTTTGCAGGTTATTCTTTTCAATAAAAAAACAATTAATTTCATCATTATCACGAATTATTACGAAAACTGGACTTGTTCGGTTATGATTGGAAGCGAAAGGATATAATACGACAAATATACTAAAATCAAATAATAAATAAGTAAATGAAATGAAGTATGCTTTTATAATTATTAATATTTTTTTATAATAGTTGATTTTAAAGACGTTTTTCTTATTAATTCAAAAATTTTGCACATATTTTGAAGCGTGACCGGTACATTATTTAAGATTTTGTTTATTAATTTACGATTATGAAGCGCAGTGAAAAAAAATTCACGTCGTTTAACTTTCCGTTTAATGATGACTTGAAACGTATTGCATGTGGGTAAAAACATGGAAAATAAAGTAATTAATTACGAGTTTTTTTTAACTATTAAACATTTTAATTGATGTAGAAACTAAATAGTTGCAAGCGTTTAAAGTTTTTTGACAGACTGGGGCATATTTGAACATTTGATCGATGAAGTTTGGGTCACATTCTAACTTCGTAAAAAAATACCAATCTAAATAGAAAAATACAAAAAATTAATTTTTTGCATTTTTATCGAAAACTAATTATCGTTAGAAATTATTATAGAATTTAAAAATATAAAGAAAAAAAATTATTTTTATAAAATTATAATATCAACAACGTATAAAATTACAAAACTTATCAAGTGCTTAAAATCACGTACACGTTATCCTTGAAGTTATCAAAATTAAAATTATTAAATGAAATTTAAATAAAAACTTCTTGTAGAGATTGGAAAAGTACTAGTTTTTTTTTTTAACAAATACTATTAATAATATTTTATTTAGAGAAATTTTTAGAAAATTTATACTTATTTATTTTAGCCTGATTAACATCATTGTTTGTGATTTGAAATAAATTCGTAATGAGAGATTTCAATATAAGTATTATAAGGTAAAAAGTAGTGCTGACTATATATATACTTTATTTCTGTAGACAGATGAAAAATCAGACAGCATATTATCATTTGTCAATTCATAAGAAAAAAACCATAACATAAGTTTAATTTCATAAGTTTTCTAGAATTCACTTTTTATACTGTTTTCCTTTATTTATGTCTGTATATGAGAAATTAGATGAGATCTCACTTGCGATTTTCGCACGGACTCTCAGGTGTGAAATCAGGCAATCTGATTTGACTTTTTTTAGTAGGAATCAAAGATAATGTGTGAGATTATTCATGAATGACTGCGAATGAG
Organism: Eupelmus urozonus; assembly: GCA_900480035.1. Taxonomy (NCBI): domain Eukaryota; kingdom Metazoa; phylum Arthropoda; class Insecta; order Hymenoptera; family Eupelmidae; genus Eupelmus; species Eupelmus urozonus. Next base: position 1,266 of record UELX01005393.1, on the reverse strand, counting down.
ATTATATTTAATGAAACTATCTGATCAAAAAGAAAAGGAAAAAATTAAATGGAATAAAAAATTTATAGAATTTTTTGTAGTATGTCGATATTATATCGAAAAATATCTTCTGTCATTTTTAAGAGATTGAAAATTAAATCAATTAATGAAAAGTTACAGTCATGCTTTGTCATTCTCCTACTATAAAAATTGTACGTTATTTTTTTATAAGCTCTACAGCGTAGATATTGTGATAGAGATAAGATATCGTAGAAGAGTATCGTAAGAGTAAGTATATTTATCTATTTATTTAAATAAAGTAATAAAAAAAAACAAGTAATTGAGATCTTCTCAATTTTTTAAGTAATTATTATATATTTGTAAAATACGAAATAAAAAAGTTCTCTCTTAAAAAATATTAACTTGATAAATACTTTTACTATACTTTCTTTCAAAACTCTTACTGGGCTCATCCAAAGGTGAAAATTAAGATATCCAAATATATAAATTTTTGTTGGATTATTAATATAGTATGAGTGCAAAAATCAATCTCCATGTAAGCTAAAAAATGTAAAATAAATTTTAGTGTAAAATAAGAATGCACAGAATGAGAGACTGAACGCATGCGTGACGAAGCATATAACTACTTAAGCTCAGCGCGGATGGCTGCCACATACATAAGACAGATCGAGGGTTTTTAATTGCAAAAATTGTTATAAGTATTAGAAGAATGCGCTATAGGTAATTAAGTTCTACTTGAACTTTTCTAGGGCCGCTCCTACTAAGTCAGTCTCGGGCGAACAGTCGAATAGATCAGTTCACGATTCCTTGCTAGTATATTGCTTGAAGTAAAGAAACATTTCTTAACATTTATTAATTTTATTATTTATAAACAATCGAACTTCCTGCTAATTTTACTGTGTAAACAGGGGTCAGATGGTCGCTAAATGCACAGATTTCTATGTTCTGGCTAATATTAACATTTATCTAATCTAAAAAGATGCGATGCTATCAAAAATTTTAAGATTCTGTGAAAACCGTCGCGCCAACAGTACTTAAGTGGGTGGGTATCAAAAAGTAGAAAGTTCAGTTCGTATTCGTATCAAAATAAACTTTAAATTATATACAATCAAATCATTGCATAATGTTGAGGATATGGTTTTTGTTTATAAAGTTTTAATGTCTAAAATTAAACATCCTTATATTTCCGAATTATTTCAAGAGAGAACTTGTAATTATGGCATTAGAATGTTTAGAAAATTGGTAGAATCCAATTGTAATTCTGAA
>UELX01005392.1:0-13914 GCA_900480035.1 Eupelmus urozonus | reverse complement strand
GGTGAAATGTCTGGGCAGATTATGTTAAAAAGTCTGGGCACTAGTTAGTCAACAGACCAGAAAGTATGGTCAATTTTTTACCAGGGTCACGTTGAACTTTTTACAGGCTAAATAATACTAATAATAACCTATTCCCCAATTCTCTATAATTAAAAAAATCCATTACCAAAAATTAAAGAAAGTTTCCAAGAAAGTTCATTCCAGCAGGAAAAATATTTTGGGAACCTTATCCCAAAAATATCTTATCAAAGCTAAACGCGATTTTTCGCAGAGAGCAAAAGGAAAAAGAAGCCGGCGCTTTGTCAACAGAATGCGGCCCGGAGCCGGGGGGGATAGAGAAAGTGTGACTGGAATTTTCGCGCGAGATCATGGATATATAGAAGCGCCTTTCTTTGGAAAGCTTTCACCGGTAATCGTGCAGGTTGAGAGCAGCTTTTACCAGCGCCAAATCTTTCTGCTAAGCCGCTCACCTCTCGCTCTGATACGGGCATTTGTCGACGGCGCGCTCGCTCACTGGCAAAGCTCCTTCTCTGTATGAAGAGAGAAAGCGAGCTTGCAATAGCTTTTTCTCGAGGGTCTCGCTGGCTTTCGTTAATTTTTGCTGCTAGTGCTAAATAAATTCGGTTGGGTTTGTCTTTTCGCGATGAAGAGATGGGGTTAAGCTTTTAAGGTTTTCATTAATGCGGTGAAAAATGAGCTGCTTATGTAAATAAGATTTATAATTTATGTTTATAAACGAAGAATTATATGCTTTCAATTTATCAATGTAATAGATTTTCCAAGGATCTATTATCTACTTAAGATAAACTTGTAACATCAAATCAATAAAATAATGAACCTTATTATAAATCAAACCATAATAACAACTTTGTTAAAATTTCATTTTAATTTAATTTTAATTTGTTATGGTTTAAAGCTTTAAATTATCAAAAATCAAACAAATCGCTTAAAAAATAGTACAATATAAAATAAATTTGATGGTTTAATAATAAAGCTTATAAATATTACAAAAACTGTCAGATGCCATGAATTCATCAGTAATAAACTGATCAATATGAATAAGAAGATAATCTACCCTCTTTACCTCGTCTACTTCATACGGGCTGAGCAATATTTTATATATAAGACGCAGATGAAGTGCAGGTACTAGCGTTTAGTAATGTTCTCATTACCTTTCAACCTCATCTACGGTGTGTGCAATAGATATGAGGTAGTATGAGGATCAAGAAGAATTCCTAATGATAAGACGGCTATGATGAACTATGCGGCGCATACTTGTACCAGTATAGCTTTATTCTCTAGATCAAATTAAAGATTTGGTATAAAAAAGTTGGTCTTTTTTATGAGTCCGTTATAAAAAAAATTATGCAGGAAAAATTCAAAGTTTTGTAGAATTGCTCGTATAGAGTACGTGTATTGTTATGTAAATATCCTTGAATTTTGATATTTCAATCGTTCATCAATTTCAAAATATGTCAATAAATCGAATAAGTTTGAATTTTACTACTCAACCGAAACCTGCTGTGAATTTCTGTAGGAAATAATTTCAAATCTGTCATCATTATTACTCTACTTTTCTCTGAGTTTCCGGTAAGAGATAGTAACCATAAAAATTATAAAATTATTCAGCAGTTTTATAACCAGAATATTTCATAAAAATGTTATCTTTAGATAAAAAGAATCATTTGAATATAAATTGCTGCATACATTATTTTTCAAAAAGGATTACTAGTGCAATAATCCACAGAATTGAAACGCTATTCTAATCGTAGAGATAACTCAATTCAAAATTCGCACCGACTAATCCCGAAAATCCCACTCGCCCATCCCCCCTTACAAAATACACCCAGCGGATCAAAGAGAAAAAAAAGCGCCAAAAGAGACGCAGGCGCCTCTGAGGATTAAGCACATTCTCTCCTCAGCCTAAGCGTGCGCGTGCGCAAAAAGTTAAACAGATGCAAAAGAGGGAATAATGAAAGCGCTCGCGTTAGAAAAAAAAGTCCATACCACTAGGAGCAGCCATTAACCCTCTTTTCGGCCGGCTCCCAGCGGCGCTTTTCTCTCTGTGTTTCCGGCGCCGCCGCCGCCGCTTCGCGAATAATTTATACGGCTCGATCGTCGGGGGAGCGAAGCGCGCGCCTCGTTAATCGGTCGCGCTGCACGGCAGGACAGGAAAAAAAAAAAGAGATGTGGAAGCTCCGGTGCACGAGGCGAGCGGAACGTCGGCGGGGCTGATTTTTTGGTGGGGCGATTAATGCCGGGTAGGTGATATTGGATGCGCTGGGGTTTTTGGAGAGTTTTGGTATTGGGTTCTGTGTCGGAGTGTGATATAGGATACTTGAGAGTGTGGGTTGGTTTTGTGAGTGGGTAATTGGGGGAGTAATGGTTTTTTGTGAGTTTGCTTATTTTTGGGAAGAGTTTCGGCAGGTCTTTTTTATATTTTTAGATATTTTATAAGTTAGTACGTATAAGTATGTTGACGCGAGAAATGAAAGTAATAAATAAGAAAGGAATGTTTGTGTAATACACGTTTGATTACGTGAATCCTCTGTTTCTTTTTTCGTGGAATAAGCAAAATCTTATTTGATTTTTTTGTATGTTTACTTTCTTTTCGTTTCCTTTCTGAATGAAACACGCCTACGACCCACATAGTAATCTAACCATATGGTCGTCGTTTTTCATAGGATGCTTTCTTTTATTCCTTGAACATAAATTTTCACTATTTGTATTAAGAGTTATTGAATGATTTGTAGCAAAAACTATTTTTGTGACGACAAGGCAAAAGTCATAAATTTATATTTTTCTTTTTTTAGTTTTTTCAGTTAAGCTCACCACCGTTTTTGGATAAGGTTCTCATATCGATTTAACAGTATATTACTAATCACGTGTTTTTTTCTAAAAAAAATCTCATTTTATAAGACCTAATTTGGAAAAAAACTTATGATTTGAATAAATTTAGTTTGTTAATATTAATTTCTTGAATTTACAGCATTTTATTCAAATTACTTTAAAAATTTTTCCAACTGATTTTTTTGTTTTGCTTTTTGACCTAAACAAGGAGATAAGTTGGTTAGTTTGTCTTCTATCTTTCTCACACCAGGCTGTATTTAACGTAATAAAGTAAATATTTATTTTAAGCTACGTACTATTTTATACTTATATTTATCTTAAAAATTAAATCACTTTTATAAGTTTATTTTATTTTATTTATTTATTTTTAGTACCTTTTAGATTTTTATATTATGAAATAAAAAATATTATAATAAATAATTAAATATAAAATTAATTATTTCAACTGCTTTTGATATACCTCATTTTAATTAAAATGCAACAAAATGCTAAATCTATAGATTAAAATTCAAATTACAAGTAATTTACAACTTTTTGAATAAAATCTCGATATATTTACAGTTCCACAAAATATTAATGCTTCGTACTAAATCCCCTATAATCGTATAATTTTTAATCGCCTTATCTTGTTGTGAATGTTACTCCGGCGAATAAATAAACCCTGTAAACATAAAAATATTTTTTATTTTTTGAATTATGTCACTTATCTCAAAATCCTTATAAAATGTTCAACTCAAAATTTTCTTTGCCTTATTTATTTATATTAATTAAAAAATTCATGATTTCATCTGCAAATCGCATTTTAAATTTAAATTAAACCAACCTTATCTAACAAAATGAAATTTAACCTAAAAAAAGCTACATCATTGGCTATGATTAAAGAAATCATTCACTTAGTCTTATAATATACAAAAAAAACATTTCTCACTACTACCAGTACTTATCCCTCTCAACGCTATCTATCACCCGCATTACCCATTCATTTTTATTTTTTAACTTTATCCAAAACCTTCGAACCAATACACTCAGTATCTACACCGATAATTTGTCCTTTGACTATCGCAACCGGCCGAATTAAGCGAGTAAGAAAATAGAGACGCAGCTCTCGATAAAAGAGAGCGAGATTCGGCGGCGTGGGCGATCGTTTCTTCTCAATTGAACGGGGCGAGAGCAAAAAGAAGCAGTGGCGCGGCCACCCGCTGCACAGCGGGCGAGAAGTAGATTTAAGAGAGCGGCAAAAACGAGCCGGGAGAAAAAGGGAGAGAAAGGATTTTTTTCCGCCGGACATAATTTCACAGCGCGGCACGCGCGCGAAAATGTTGATGAAATTTATTCGGCGATCTCGAGAAAATAATTCGCTGTGAAATTCGGCCTTTGAGCGCTGGGAGGTTTTGCGCTTGAGATAGGACGACGGTAATGTAGTTGGAGGATGAATTATTTCAGTTCTCTGGAGTAAATCATGTATGAATTTGGGGTGCTAGTTCCATGCGAGAGTAACTATTTCGTTATAGTTACTAGGTTCTGTTTATTGGTTTCTTTAGTAAATTTTTGAATTCAATCTTTTTTTAATCATTTGATTTATTTTAATACTATAAGACTTCATTCATATCCTAAGCAATATATATAATCAAAGCTGAGTCTAGTATATGTACCATGACTTTAAATTGCCTATGTTTTTGAATTCCATGTGCACATTTAAAAATATTTCGTATTTCGTGATTCGTTAAAATTGATGTAAAATATTTGTAATATAAGTATATAATAAATTTATTTAAAGAACAATTTTTTTTCGTCAAATAGACGTAGAATTTTCATAACGATTTCCTTTTCGTCAAATACGGACAAACTCGCGTACTGTTTTCATCAAATACGTACAAAAAAATGAAAAATTTTTAGCTGTGCATTCTTTGTTTTTCAAGAAAAACGAAAATGGCAAAAAATATCACATTCTATTGCGAAACGAATTGAAAGATTAACAATTTATTTTTATATCTCTTGAATATATATTGAAGTAGAAAAAAAATTTGAAAAAAAAGAAAACGCTGAAAAAAAATGTTTGTATATAAAGCTGCAGCTTTTTTAAATAAGTTACATACGAGTCTAGTGTACTTTATTTGACTATGTTAATTAACAGTATACAATTTGTTTGCATACATATATCGATGAATGTCTTAATTGCTGAGTCAATTATTCTCTTCTTGAGGAACTATAGTTTGTGGTAAAACATTTCTATAAACTTTAATGCAACGCTGAATTCAAGCAAATCTATTTATTACTATACGTGACTAAAGAAAACGTATAGCAATATAGATATTTGCCATGCTGATACATCACTTTACAAAAGTTTTCCGTCTACCGCTACATCAACAACTCCACTTAAAAACACTAAACCCAAAAGTTCCCCTCAATCAACCTCATATCCATTGTCACAATCACCTCATAACTCCAATACAAGAAAATTTCAGCTCGAAAGACCAGTACACATCCTCAAATTGTCTCGCAAAAAAGCTCTAAAAGCCAGCAGCACTCACCGAACGACGCAAAGCTCCTGTCAGCTTTTCCTCGCCGTCGAAACATCCAAACCCCCCAGAATCCTCCAGCCCTCGCTCGCTCGCCTTTTCGCGTATGCGCGCATCTTTTCCTTCAAGCCCAGAGAAAATCCAGCCGGCGCGAGTCCATCTCCTCCGGCGAGCGATAAACATGAATTACGAATGTGAATCGCGGCTCTGGCTTTGTCAGCCGCGGGGAGAGCAGTCGTCGCATAACTCCGGCATTTTTATTTACCAAGCCAGAGAGGGGGTAAAAATTTACGGTCCCCGGCTCTCTCAGGAGAAGCGCGCCAGGATATTCAGGTGCCGGAGAGCAGAAGAGTTTATCGAGTCGCGTATTTGTATGGAAATACGGAGAATATTTTAGTTTCGGTAATGGGAGTTCGGGAATGCGGCGGCCCTGTGGTTTTATTCATCGGGACGGGCTTCGTTTGAAAAATTGATGCGTCGGTTCGATGATGCCGAGGGAGTTTGCTACTTTATGCGAGTTTATTGCAGTTAGGATATGCGAATGATAAATGCGGTGTGGGATTTTTTTTCTGGAAATAAAGATATATTTGCGTTTGGGGTTCTTGAAGGTGTTTTTGGGATACGTTTATCAAAGATATTTGGTGTGGTTCTTGAGAGTAGTCGGATATTTATAGAAAAGTGGGATTTGAATATTTTCGGAGAGCTGAATTGCCAAAAGTTTAAATAAAGGTGGAAACTTTATTTAAGTATGGAAAGAACTTTTAAGTCGATCGAAATTACTATTCGTAATCGAACTGGTATTCGTATTTTTCTAACATTCGTAAGTTAATGTAATTGAATTTTATGCTGGGTTTAACGTTTTTTTCTTAATCTTGGAAAATCGATTTCTTAAAAATTGAAAGTAGGTGTTGCCTCAAGTACTTTTTTACTATTCAGAAGTGATCTTTTTAAAGTGTTCTCAAAGCTATCTTTTGGAATTTTTAAGACCGAAAAAAGATGTACTCGAAAGTTCTTTTCGCGAGCGTGAAAAAGTCTTTTTCAGAAAGTTTTTCTAAAAAATCTTCTTTGAAGAATATGTCTTTGATAAAATATAAAAAATAATATCATTTTTTAATTCTTTCTGGTTAAAAGGTTGAAAAATTAATTCAGTAAGAATTAAAAAAAAAGTTACATCATGTTTAAAAAATTTAATACATAAACTTTCTCGTTAAAAATCTATTATATTAGAATGAAGTTTGAATTAATTAATATATATTTCATTAAAATTTTCGGATTATATTTATTTTTCCACCTCTTCTGCTCCTACTATTTATAAAAATTTACTTTAATCCAGAAAAATTGATCCTTATTTTTCAAATTATACCTTTTTTTTAACTTCGAATCTAAAACTTTTATCGTGCTATTGAAAATTTAACATCACGATACCGTAATATCCTCCAGATCAGACGTCCAAGCGTAGTTTTAAAAAATTACCGAAATCGATCCCCGCATTAAAAAGAAAAAACAAATTAACCTAATTTTCCCACATAATTCAATAATAAATGAAATGCCTCGAACGAATTATTAATAATACGAATAACTCACAGCAAACACACATCTTCCGGAATCTCGACCCGGCATAAATCTCATTCATCACGCGCGCATCCCTAAAAGATTCACAAAACTCGGGAGCAAAAAATTAATCAGCTTATTATATGCCCGCAGTCACCTCCCCCCTCCGGAAATTCCATCAACTAATGCATCCCTCGTATCTCGATAATGAAAGAGCCACCACCCCCCAAAAGTAAGGAAATCGCTTGGCTGGCCGCTGAAAAATTAAAGAGCCCTATATCCACATACGCGAACCATCGAGGGCCGCATGTATATTTAATGCCCGCTCGTCGGAGCTGCACTCGAACGAAATTCGGCGATCGCGCAAGTCGGGCGCAAATAAATAGCCGTCCGCGTCAAAAGAACGAGGGTGGGATATTCGATATTCGCCGCGGGGGCTCGGTGTCTATGCGGCCCCCGCGTCTGTATACACCTCCACCTGGCAGCTATCGGGAAACGAGGTGGGAGCAAAAAAGTGCGGGTGAAAGGGTGCGGGAGGAGAGAAGGAGGGAGAGACAGAGTGTCAAAAGAGGCGGGTATGTATATAGGAGAGGAAATTTTTGCGGAGAGAGAGAGAGAGAGAGCGAGGACGTCAGAGAAAAGGCTTTGTGCCTTGCGGAGCCTGTTCTTTGCGGGCTCGCGCGGATGCGATTGGATTTGCGGACGTTTGAATATGTAACGCGCCCTGATTGGTTGGCACAACAAAGACGAACGGGGCCGAAAGATGCGCGCCAAGCCCGGCCCTGTGTTTATCGAATTATTTACGCGGACGACTGGCTGATTGCTCTCGCGGCTTTGTTAATAGGGTTGTGTTGAGGTGGAGGGAAAAATAGGACTGGGCTTAGATGATGGAGCTTGTCGGAGTGGGGTTTGGATTAATTGCAAAGGTCGCGTTTGGCTAGAAGAATTTTTTAGGATTTGAAAGTTATGAGGAAAGAACGGATGAAGCAGTTGAAAATTAATAAACGTTGTAAATTTATTTCGTTGTGGAATTTAGTGTTGAATATATACATATTAGTATAGTGATATTATAAAGAATATTGGATATTATTTGAGTATATGTAAAATAATGTATTGCAATGATGTATTGCAATTTTTAATATTTTTTAACGTATAATGTAATGAAAGACTTTTCAAATATTAATTAAAGAGTTGAACTATTATATTACATTTTGGATATTTTTAATATTTAAAATTAACAACTTCAATTAATACTTAAAACAAATAATGTAATAATATGTGCCCGTAATCCCAATCGTATAATTAGAATAGGAGTCATAAATTTATAATTTTATCTATATCTGCATATATTGTGGTTCGAGTGTTTTTATTTATTCAAATTTAAAATTATAATTGTAAACTACTTTATAAAATTTGTTCTGAATTATAAAATACATAATTTACTGATAAAAAAATTTAGCTTCTACAAACTTTTAAATGTACTAAAAAATAATGATCTGGTAAAAGCTTTGTTTGGAACATTTTTTTCTTTTTTCAGATAAAGTATAAAAGTATCAAATTATTCGGATTTCAATAATAAAAATTGTAACAGGAAAGAAAAATTTTTATTCAAATGGAATCGATAAAAGGATTTATTGTAAATATTTTTTTACTTGTTGATAAAAGTTCTCTCAGCTGTATGACTAAAATGTCAAATACATCCTTGCTTCCATTGTAACATTTTATAAAATTCATTCTAAGAGAGATTGAGTTCAGTTTTTAGGTGGATTAAGTATTAGATTAATTCAAATAATTTAATATAATAGGATTGCAAACATTTTCCATCGATATCAAAATAAACAACAGGCATATAAATTTTAATATATAAATAAGCTGAAGGAAAATAAACAAATTATTTGAATTATTATTGAATACTGAACTTCATAAAATAAAGTTATTACAGTATAATTTTGTTTATAATTTGAAAAAAAGAACTTTATTATTCTAAATTTTGAATAACGTGTAATCGTTTAATTTAGATTCATCTTAATTAATTAATTAGTTTAAATATAACCCTAAATTCTATTCTGAATACACCATTTGGAAAATGCTACTTTCGAATTCGATAGCAAAAATATTGCTTTATTAGTATTAGTCATATAACTTGTTTAAAATTATATTTATTGAAACCATAAAAAACCTCTTAAAATAGAAAGTAAACACGTTTCAATTCTTTTGAAACCTTTAAATACACCATCCTCTCGTATTTTATTCCAACTCCGAATCAGCAAACATCTCCAACTAATACATCCTCAACAATAACCACCCACGCATACGCAGGCACACGCTGGCACACATACACACACACACACACACACATACACACACACACACATACACACACACACACACATACACACACACACAAATATACACACAGCCTCACCAATAGACTTTATAATTTCCCGGAAACTCCCTCTTCTCATTCCGATGCGCATACGTTGTATTCCGCGCGGACGCAATCACTTACAGGGGCGCTGAGAGCGGAGCTTTGATTTATTCACGTGGCTCCGGTCGCGCATATGCACTTCCGCAATACTGCACGAGCCGAATGAAAAATCGAAAGGCGCGCATATATTGTAATCGCGAGCGCTCGCGCAGATCCGCTTATGAAAATATCCTTGCCGACCCTGACCGAAAATTTTCCCGATGTACCAAGCAGAGAAACCGCTCTTTTTCTCTCGCTCTCTCCTGATCCGCCCTGCTGGCGCTCTATATTAGATAAATCCCGGAAACGGATAATCCGCGAGCCGATGGATTTGCAGACGTGTGTCTCTTGCCTGCCTCGTAAACACTTTCCGGCCACCCTCGCTTTTTTAGTGCACGAATAGCGAGTGAGTGTCTTCGTTTTTACGCTTGTTTACGCGAGGGCGGTTCGATTTCGTCTGCCTCGGGATGGGTCGTCGGCCGGGTCATTGCAATAAATCGGAATTTGACCGAGGCCGGATAATTGAATTGCCGGCAGTGGCTCGTGTGAACGCCGGAGATAAGGAACTGGAATCGAGGATGAGGAAGACGGAGAGGTGAATTTAAATAATCGAAAGGCACTGGTAGTTAGCGAGGAGCGCTGGGAAGTATGGTATTTATGGAGTTGTTATCGTTTGCTGAGGGCTGTATTAGTGTGATTTTTTTATTCGGTAGCAGTGGATTTGTAATAAGTTAGGCGATTCGTTTTTATCTTGGGTTAGTTAAAATCAATGACTTCGTATCGATTTGATAGTATTTTATGAAAATAATTGTTTTTGATATATCTTTTGTAAAGTTTAAAGCAATTTCGCAAAACTGATTCAATTATTTTGCTTTTTATTCCTTTCAAACTGAATGAAAGCAATTAACCTTTGTTAAGCGCTTGTACAGCCTCTCTGTTTTGTTAACTCAACTTTATTCACATAGCACTCAAGAAAGTTTAATTGAAAAATTATTGTTAATACGTGAACATCTGACCTTACCATATTTAGTTATTAGAATAAATAGTTTGCACTTAATAAGAAATAATTTAATTGACTGATGATCTAAGAAGGTATAAATTGTTTAATTTCAAAATATGTCTGATTTTTCATATTAAATTATCTGAAACTTCGTTAAATATTGTCAACGGTGCATCAATATAACTACATTAAATTAAACATTTTCTAAATTAATAAATTTATTATACTTTAGAGAATAGAAGATGATCTTATTAATTTTAGAGGGGTTCCACCATCAAAGCACAAGAAACCATGTGGTTTGACAATACGGAGAAGTCAAGAAGTTTAAGTTGCCTCAATTTCCCTAGGGTAGTAATCCTGAGTGTTGTAGTTAACGTGTCCTCGCAAAAACGTCTTAAAGTTTTACTCATCGTTAATAATTGTAGGTAGTTGTAACTTTAAAATTTAATTATAAAAATCATAAACTTTTAATTAAAAATTTGAATATATATATATATATATATATAAAAATTTAATAAAAAACTTTCAAACAGACATTATATGTTTTTTTTTATATAAATAAAATCAGTGTAATTTTTCATGAATTTTAATTGTAAGTTTAAAATTTATATTTCCATCATAATTTGATCTATTCTACAATTATAATAGAAGAAAAATAAATGAGAAATTAAATTTTCATTAAAATTAAAGTTTTTTTACTATAGTTTATTAAATATATAGTTTAAACTTTGATTTATGATGTTATCAATCTTCATTTCTCTTACATTATCTCTACTCTACTTACAACTTCGCACAATTGTACTGAAAAATCTGTCTTCGCATTGCTATTTCAGAGCACAGACTCCCTCTCTCTCACGCTCTCTTTCTCTCTTTCACACATTCTCTCTCTCTCTCTCTCTTCCTCTCTTCGCCCACTGAAAGAGTATTTTATGTTCAAATCACGGTTTCTGCTAAATTAAAAACTATATAAATCTATAAATTTTAATCTTCATTCTAGATTATTAAAATTATTTAATTTTAAATACAAAGTAATATTTCACATATTCAATACTAATCTTGACCACTGCGGTTACCATCATATTATCGATATCTAAAACCATATTCCAAAGTTCGAGCCAAATCCGTGATCCGAACATCAAACTACTACTTATACTAGTAGAGCGTCGTAACCACCGGATCACGGATCTAACTCGAACTTCGGAAGATATTTTGAGACGGCAAAATATTGAAAGGAGCAGTTATTTTGAAAAAATATAAAATAATTTTTTGAAAATAAAATTTAAATAATATAATTTATAAAATTTCTAAATAATAAAAGAAAATCTTAAATCTAGAAAAATTTCTTTTAAATGTCGTTACCCACATACGAACTAACACTACTTTAGACCAAATTTATATATTTTAATTTTAAAGACAACTTAATTGTAGAAAAAGCTTATTTCTTTTTTTTTTATCTGAATTTAACTACTATACACTAAATTAGTCACATTTAAAATCAATTCTTAAAATAGCACTAAAAAAATCCATAACAAACTCATATCCCGAAGCTCTAAGCCACCTACCCCACTTTCCTACCTCAACACCTCCCCAAAACACATCCCAAAATCCAAACCAAACCCGTCACCAGGAGACGACACGACACTCTCCTAATCATTGTACAAGCAACGCACCTTGACGCATCATGCATACGCTATCCGCAGCCGTCGCAGCGCGATGGCCGGGAAAATGAGACGCATCGGTTAATTTGAGGGCAAATCTGACGAAATTGCAACAGCCCCGTCCCCCCGGAGGCGGCAGGTCCATCAGCCTCGTCCCCCGACGCACTACATAGCCGCTCTCTCGTAATCATACAATCACGGAGTACGTAGACACGCGCAACTACCGTGCCGAGTTTACGTGAACTTGCGTGGGTGTATTCAAACGTATATAAAAGCCGAGTGATCAATGGAACTCGCGCTGGTATCCGACTTTATCAAGCTTACCTGCGAACATGTTGCCTCTGCGCATTACATTATTACACCTTTTGTGCATGCAGGTTCAGTTTGGATTCGTTGTAAAGAGTCGCGTGAAAAGAATGAAAAGATCGGATCGTTTTGTAAAATGCACTTCGGGCATGTAAATCTATATCCGAATGTACGCGTGCTTTCTCGAGCTTTGAACTATAGTCGAACAAACACGAGAACACACACGCAATGGATTAAATTTACACACTGGCTACGGCTGGCGAATGTGGATTTTCGCGAGCCGAAGTAGATACAGTCACGCTCAGCGAGCCACGGGGCTAAGCATACCTGAGACAGAGCCGGAAAAGCTCCGAGGGAATAGGCCATATAAGTTGAAATCAAGTAGACGTTACGCCAGCGCGCCTCTCCATATTTCGCTCTCGCTTCATCTGCATTCTCGCGGCTCTTTCGCCCACGCGTCTTTCTGTCTCCTGAGCTTTGCGCCCCGTAATCCGGCTCGCTTTTCTTCGTTTCCCGCTGCGACCTCTCTCTCTCCCGGCTTCTCGCAGCTTTGTCATTCTGCATTCTGATGCGGCGCGCTGCGGGTTTTCGGGCCGCGATGCGGATATCTTTGGGACGTCGTGGTTGCTTAGAAGGGTGTGTTTAAATTGGTTTGTTTATTGGTGGTTGGATGGTTGGTGCGCGCGGTAGTAAGATTAGATTGGAGAGGGGAGTTATTAGTTTAAGAGCTGGGTGCTTGTGAGTAACGATGTTTGTGTTGCATTTTGGAAGATGTTTAGTTATCAACAGTTTTAGTAATGTGAATGTTAATGTATCAATTGGTCTGTTATAATTTTATTCTTGAATATATTCAATGAATGTAGGAAAATGCAGAATAATAAATGTAGAGTGACAATCAGTAATGAAAAGGAGAGTTTTTAATTTATTTAAAAACCTCGTTATTATTAGCTTTATTATTGTATTTAAAGTATTTTATATTGTTTACAGTTTTTAGTACATTAATTTTATAATTAGATTCGACTTTATCAAATATCGGAATCGTTTATTATCTTTATGATTTTATTTCCACTGCATATATTGAATTACCTTTTCAGATTCAAGAATTCATATTTACATCAAGTAAACTCTGCGGTTCAGTTACTATTTTATGTACATTTTTAAAACTTTGCTTTTGAAATTAAAAAAAAAGCATACGTAACGAATTGATGATCTTCTTTTGAAGTTTGTTAACAACTCAAACGTTATATTCAAAATAAACAGCGCTGAAAATTCTTGAGCACATCCTACCTTTTACGAAAATTAAGCACGAGTTTGAATGTAGGTTTACAGAACGTAGAAGATAAGTTCATGATTTTGAACTATTTATACCTTTATATTAATTATGCGATGTCAATTAAGTTGTAATTGTATTTAACTTTTTGATAATTTATTAACAAAATACATTACAACTTTAATAACGTACACTCAGAAAAAAATTTAATCATATCAATAAAAGTTTAATTGATTCAATAAAGGTTTCATTGATTAAATTAAAAATTTAGTTGATTCAATTAAGCCATCCAA
>UELX01005391.1:0-13917 GCA_900480035.1 Eupelmus urozonus | reverse complement strand
GTGATATGTTTTCGTTAAGTAGAATAATGCAAGTACAGTAAGACTTGATAATTTTTATGAACGAATTGTGGTCTTAAATTTCTGGAACTTGGATATACATTATACAGAGACATTAAAAAATTATTAAGTTCCTTTATATTAATATTTTCAATCAAAAGGAACACAAAAATTCTTTGCCATAATAATAGAATCAAAATTGATAAGAAATCCCATCTAAAACTTGAAGATAATTCTAACAATTAACTAATTCGATAATTTCGCGAAAACGCATTGTTTCAGCTGTATTGAAGCAAGTGTCAAAGCTAATTGCTTCATTGCCCCGAAACAGTGTGGCGACAAGCCGCCGGTAGATATATGTATATATACCCGTATGCGTCTAATCGCGCAGCTCATATACACGCAGCGAATGCTGGCATCGATAACCAATAAACGCTCGCTATATATGCTCTAGTCTCGAATCAAATTTAGCTTGCTGCAGCAATTTCCTCCTTCATTTGCGCGCTTCTATAATGGAATTGCTGGGATGTGTTTATGCACAGATGCAAATTCAAGTCAGTGTGCCAAAATCTGGTTTCGGATAAACTTGGGTTCCGTTCTTTTCATAATTAGTTGTTTTATACGGTTCTGAATTTTCTCGGGATAATCGTGTAACTTCTTTTTTGCGGTTTTCGATAAGTGTTAGCTTAAAATTTGCGGTCATCCCTTAAATCTTAATAAACAAAAATAGTTGTCGGTATGCTCCAATTAAATATAGTATATTAATTACTATTTTTACCACAGCTATATTGTAGGTAAATTATTCCAGTATATATGAAAAAATTTAAAAGCGCTAGATTGTCATTTTTTTCAAAACTATGAAGATCTGCCAATACGTTATTCATTACCTTTGATCAATTCAAATAATTCATTCAATTATCAACTATTTTTTAATGAAAAGTAGCGTAGGCAAACATAAAATTGATTGTTAGTTTAATTTTAATGAAAAATGGAGTTAAAAAAATTAATTTGGATAAAAAAATGCAGTTTTTCAATTTTATCTATTTTTATACTTTCTTATAACTTTTATAAAAAAATTTGCATTTATTAATTAATTTTAAATTATATGGTTAAATTTATATACCGAAAATAATATACCGAATTTTATGAAAAAAACTAAAGGCATCGATATATTCGTAATATAATGCCTCCTATCGGTAGAATGGTATCTCAAACACTAATTCCGCATAATTGAAACCCGGTACAGATTTAATACATATTTACGATTATACCGTATGAATCGGTGTTTAAGATTCGATAATATTGATAGGAGGCGTTGATATATGTTGTTTCTCAAAATAACTGCTTCATTCTATTTTTCAATCTTTAGTAAAAAATTGCTATTCAATATTCAAAGATACACTCGAAATTAGATGAAATGAGTTGAAATTTAACACTTAGCTCATTCATTTAGATACTAAACACTAATATAATCACGGATATAACTTAAAGTTATATACTTCTTTCTCTTTCTACAAACGAGTAAACGTTTAAGCCTTACTAAAAGCTCAGGAACTAAATAGACTTACCCTCTCCTTGTCCTTTTATTTTCTAAATTTAATAAAAATAATAATAAAACTCTTTCAAAGTAATAATAGGTATTGATAAATATTAATTATCTAACAAAGCGCGAAGAATTTTAATTTACTTCGTTATTTAATTCCGGTATATATGTCGTATTATATGAGTTATTTTAAACTATGGATTGCCAACATAGTCTAGTTATGACAAGACTAATACTATTTTTTATAATTCATTAAGAAACGAATGGTTTTACATTGAAAAGAATTACCGTATTCGGAGAAAACCAGTTGAATATGGATAAGTAAAAGTAATCAAATTTTATAGTTATTGAGATTACAATAGACTTATCAGAAAAGCTTAGAAAGTGATTGTCCGCAAATAAAAGTAATCAAATTTTATAGTTATTGAGATTACAATAGACTTATCAGAAAAGCTTAGAAAGTGATTGTCCGCAAATGAATTTATAGCCGCATTATCTATATTAAATAACAACTTTTCGGTAACTCCATAAATTTTATATAGAATAAAGATAACACTCTAAATTTTGTACACTGTACATGTTAATTTTAAACACTGCAAACGTTAATTTTAAAAAAAATCTGAACTTAATAATTAATCTCAGGAAGCCAAAGATACAATCGCTGATAAAATCTTTAAATTCATACATCCGAAAATTTCGACGTTAAACTGAAAAAGAAGTAGATGAAAATCCCTCTGAAATGAACAGTCTGATGTGATTACCTCCATCGCGGCAAATTTCTCAACAGTGTTATTCAAAGGAGCGCGGAAGAGGTGGAAAAGAGGGAATAAGTAACTGTGGAGAAGAGGCGGCGGGGAGGCGTTATAAATGGGCAACACGAGCGCTTATAAGGGGGGGCAGGTAATCTAAAGCTTTCGAGCTGGTTGGCTTGGTGGCGCTGGTATACCTCGACAAGACTTTATAGAGACTGCAAATACTCTTGTCTAAGCGCATTTTTTCTCTTTTTTTTTTTTTTTTACAGTTTCTTGAAAAAGTTGAGGAAATTAATTACTGAACATTTTGTTAAGAGTTTAGGCAAAAATTAACTTCGACTTCGCGTTTCTTTATCAGCTGTTGAATGAAGCATTTATGTTTTTATTATCTGTAAGGTCACGATCATATTACTTTACTGGATAATAGAATTATAAATATAAAGAATTGATTGAAAGAATGATAATTGATAGGAATTTCAGGGGAGTCCCTCTAGACGTCGGCTTAATCGTTTAATCTAATAACACTCTTAAATTGGAATGCTTGATTGGAATGCTTCTCTTATCAATTATAATAACCCTGAAACGCGAAACAAGATGTTAGAACTTAACACATACATATCAGCACTATATTCTAAGTAACCTCCCTACTACAACTTAACCTTGACAATCCTAATCAAATACCACGCGTTCTACACTCCCACGTGATCCTAAAACCCATCAAGCCCACACCATTAAAAAGCAATTCAACAAATCGCAAAACACCCAGCAATAAACAAGGAACGAGGAACAAAAGAAGGAAAAGGCCAGCACGCGAGCCGGAGAATACAGAGAACGAGAGAGAAAAGCAACGGCGGCGCGGCGGGTATAAGCGCGCAAGGGGGGCGGCGAGGTATATAAGGTGGGTAAGATGGCGGACAATTTGCCGCTCGACTACTCTTGCCCGAGCTCTCGCGCGCTCCACCCCCTCGCTCACTCTCTCTCTCTCTCTCTCTCTTTCTGCTGGGGAGGTAATAGATGTTCCTCCTTCGCGAGATAGAGAACTAGGCGAGCGAGAGCTTATATGTACGAATTTCAACGCGCTCGCGGAAAAGAGAGCGGCGGGAAGTGCTTCTGTCGGGAATCGGTTTTTCGAATTTTCGAGCGTTTGGAGAGTTATGGTTGATTGTGATGATTAAGTTGGGTGTTTTTTTTATGAAGGTTTTGTATGTAGGGGGCGATGATAATGGTATTGAAATTGATTTGGATATTGTTTTTGGGAGCTGTGTAGAGAGAGAAATGGGTTTTCTTTATTTTAGTTTTATCGAATGGACTCTGAGGTCCATGAAAGTATAACGGCCCCGAAATTACTGTTCAATTTGAATCCTTATAAATCAAATAGTAGAGAGTTATTTGAAAGGCCAATTAAAAAGTTTTAGAATAACAAGCTCTTACCTAAACCTTTACACAAGTCAAACACTTCATTATATAAAAAGTTATAAAAAACTGAAAATTCAACTAAATATTGTTCTTTAAAAATTAACATTGACTTTAATGGAAAAATTTTACTCGATTTTAGCGTTTTTGTAACTTTTTATAATATAATGAAGCATTCGACTAGCGTAAAAACCTAAATAATACCTTACTTCTAAGTAAGGTCTTAAATAAGTCCTTAGTCTTGTAAATAACTCTTGTATATATCTTAATAAAATTATAAGAATTTAAGTAAAACCATATTTTTAGATCCTTTATACTATAAATGTTATAAATGGTTCATGTTTAAGACTCCAAGGCCTATTCAATAAATCACCAAGCATCTTATATTTTGGGTCAAAAAATTATTTTGTAAAGTTTCATAGAATTCTTAGATCTGAATGTGAGAACTTTTCCTTGTTAGTCAATAGTCTTTTAACTACCCTCGTACAAATTTTCCCAACCAAATTAGCCAAGTATTTAAAAATAGGCTAACGAATGTCTAATTCTTTAAAGTTGGCCAACTGTTGGTCAAAAAATAGGAAAACTTTATACCAGGGTTCCGTAATTATATATCTTACTAATAGTAGAAAAAAAATTTTTATCAAACTTTTTACTTCTGCAAGTTTAAACTCTAGTTTTATAGTCGTGTAGACCTAAAGTCAGGTCTGGGTACGCATAAAGAAAACTCTAGGTTTATTTACAAAATGTACAATCAACCGAAGATCAAAACAATCTTGTAATTATAGTTCCATAGACAAAAAATTTTAAAGTCATAATAATCTATCAATGAAATAAATCACTTTCGATCCAAAAATAACTTAAATATCATTCTTACCCCTTCAACCACACACCCTTAACCAAACTAGATCCTTCCAAAAACACCACAAAACCCAACCCCCAACCAAAACAACCCCACCAAACCTATCCTCAAAAACGAAGACCAAAACGAGCCTGCATCCCCGGCAACCCGTAGAACACTCGCGCGATCAGCACTCCTCCATCGCCGCGAAAACGCACGTACACGTTTATGGAGCCATTACGCCAGCAGACGTAAAACAGGTACACAGCCGACGTACATACGCTCAACCTAACGCCAGAGCAGAGTAGCTCGCACGTAATCTTGAGCCCGAGGATGAGACTAGCCGGAAATCCGAGATGAACGCGACGAGCGTATACACGTTTGCCGCTGCAATAAATAAAGAAGTTTACGAGCTTGCGAGAGGACGAAGGCAGCCGAGTGCTTAAGGGCCGTGCATGCTGCGGCGCAAAATGCCGAGCGAGTTTTTTTTGATCGTTTAAAGCTGCTGAGTTTTTGAGCGTGAAGTTTTGGAGTGAGCTTTTTACGGTTGCTGGATTTTAGCGATGCTGCTCGGAGCGATAATGTAATTTGTTACTTTTCTCGGGATTTGAAATAGTTTTGGGCTTTTAGACTTTTTGGAAATTGCGAAAGGCTGTGTTTTTTGAAAATTGATAATAGAAGGAAATTAGGTTAATTGCCGTTATCTTAACGATCCCCATTATAAACACTTTTTTTATCTCGAACAAAAGCGATAATTTTTAACAAACTTTTTCAATTTTTTATAGCTTACATTTTTTAGATTCCAATCTTATCTCCCCGCGCCGGTATCATCTCTTTATCGAACTTTTTCTCGGAAGATTTGCTGACCTTCGACCAAAACGCAAGAAGGAAAATTAGAGAATCCTAAGTTATGACGCAAGCTTCGCAGACTTTTCCCCGTTAAGTCCCGGAATTCAAAGACCCTCGAACCTTTCCTCTTGACGCTTTCGTTACTCGGTATAATTGTCCTCTTCTCCTAAGTCGATTTTGTCCTCCTCCCCCTTCCACTATGACGATGGCGCGCGCACGTCTGCGTCTTTCGTTCTCGTTCGCGGTGTTCGCGCGTCTCTTTTAAGTATTCTGTCCGCCATCTTCTCACTTAATAAAATAATTACCCAGAGCCAATTAAGCAGCTCTTCTCGAGGTTTGGTGCTTGCGAATACTGGGGGAAAGAGAGAGAGAGAGGGATAAGGGAAGGCCGCAAGTGAGATGGCGGAGGGATTGGAGCGGGGAAAGTTGTAAAATTGATTTAGTAGGTTTTGAAGAGGATCGAGCGATTAATGAAAATAATGAGAAAG
Organism: Eupelmus urozonus; assembly: GCA_900480035.1. Classification (NCBI taxonomy): domain Eukaryota; kingdom Metazoa; phylum Arthropoda; class Insecta; order Hymenoptera; family Eupelmidae; genus Eupelmus; species Eupelmus urozonus. The sequence goes on along the minus strand of UELX01005391.1, from coordinate 8,037 downwards.
AAGTCAATGTAAAAGACTGTAATGAATGAAGGAAAATAATTTTTTAGGAATAGAGACTTGGGGATGTGATTTCTGGGTTTTACGAATGAAGTTCAATTTCTTTATTTCATTTAAATACGTATAGTATAGTATATTTCAACAGAATCATTTCTTAATATAAATAAGTATAGGTCTAAGACAATTTTCTTAATATTTTGATGCCTGACGGCAATATATTTTTATTACCATAATTATTGCCATATTTTTAAATAATAAAATCTGTTAAGGATTACATTAGGTCACTAATTCACTTTTTATATTTTATTTATATGAATAAACTATGATATATTCTGTTGTAAAACGAGCAATAACTATTAATCATGTATTGATATTTGTAATAAATTATGCAATTAACGAACTAACTATAACTATAACTATAAAATATTTAAAAACGTTCCTTTATTGTCAAAGATGTTTATATCCTGCGTTCTTATTTTGTACGTCTTGACTGAGTAAGCGTGGTTAAAATTTTAAAAAATTATAAAATATCTATGAAAAATAAAAATATATAAATTATTTAATTAAAAAACTCCAGGCTTAATTTCAATGAATATATGTAAAACAAATAGTGTAGATTATATTTCAATGATTACAGTTTTTCACTTAAAATCGTGTTTGAATAGCGCGTAATGTACAAGATAAAATTAAGTTAAGTAATTTGTAATCTATATTAGCTTAAGGTATTTGAAAACCTTAATACTTAAGATAAGTAAAATTAGTTTTCAATGAAAAATCTATTATTGATCAATTTTTAATTAACCCAGTCCTGCCTGTCTTTAATATTAAAAATCTGAAAATTTGTAATATTTTAAACCGATTCTTTTAAAAATAAAGATAATTTTTTTTTATTCTTTATGTATATTTTTAGAAACTAGAATAATTTTAATTAAGACAACAAAATTAATTAAATAAAATAATTCAATAAAAATAAAAACCTTGGTTAAAAGTGACAACATCGACCTTAAGGTAAAAATACTAAACGTTATTTGTAATCTTGAAAATGTAATTTTTACACACTTAATTTTCGACCATCACAGGAGTTAATTGAATATGCATCCTACCATTTGACATAAGTATTATACCAATAACCCAATAACCGATAATACACTTGGGTTATGTTATTGTAGTTTACGGAAGTAAGTATATTATGAGGGTGGAATGACGGGGTCTTTTTTAACTATTTAAAAAAAGAGAAAATATAAAAGACAAGGCAAAACAGGAGCTAACAGTAAAGATAAGGAAGCAAAAGTGAAGGATAAAGAAAAAAAGAAACTGTAAAGAATTAAATTGCAAGTAAAATAGTTCAAGATTCAATATGACGAATTGAAAACATTATATTAGATAGAGAAGGATAGGATGAAGATTTTTGTTAAACAATAGAGATAAAAGATTTAAAAAATAGAGTACAAGAGAAGAGAAAAATAATGAAAATGAAAAATGACACATAAAATTACATTTAAAAAAATCTACGCCTTCTGTCCATGATGACATATTGCTTGTGCACTATGAGCAAAAAAGATACATCATTATTTTTAAATAATTAAAAATATTTATTTCAATAAATAATTTAATTTGAAGAATAATTCAGCAGATTTGATGATACAAAAATATATTAACAGTTCTAGATAACAAAAAAGTAACAAATAGTTCAAAAAAAAGTTTTTGATTTAATAAAATATTATATTTTTACATAATTAAACATTTAATTTTTAGATTATTATGTTTAATTTAAAGACATAACTAAAATAATAATAATAATAATTGGAGCTAAATATCTTCAACAAGGTTAATTATTCTTCTGAAACTAAATTGAAATGCGCAAAAAATCGAAAAAAGTAAAGCATTTTAATCTTATTGTTTTTTAGTTCATAAAGCATGCTAATTCACAATAAATCAATTAACTCTGATATACTTAGATAAATTGAATTATTTCTCAATAACAAATCTATTATTATTAATTTTCAGATTTTAATTGTGTCAGTCCTGTCTCCTGATTAATACGCATGTTAATACGAGCAACAAGCTATGATTCAATTAAAGTTAAAACCATTCAAAATACATCATTAAAAATGAAAATATTAAACTTCAGTTAAAAAACTAAACGACAATTATTCAACATAAATAGATACGTAAAAAGTTGAATATAATATTTCTATTACATAAAAATAACTACAAAGTAAAGATTAATAATAAATTGTAAATATTGTAATTGTAATAAATAAAATATATTGCGATATAAATAAATCTACCATATAATAAATTGCCCTCCATAAAGGATACATTCTATATCTAAGTACCCAAAACGTTCCTTGTTTTATTGGTATTGGCATTATTGATAATAATTAATTGTTGATATATATTTTCAAATTTTCACGACCATAAAGACAACAAAAAGAATTTTTTCCTAGATATTATGTAGGAATAAATTATTGATTCTGCATTTACTGTTTTCTTACTTCATTTTTTACTTCAATCTTGATTCAAACCATAGATAAGAAGATTTTTTTTGTGTCTCTAGATGTAAAAATTTAAAAATATATATCAATAATTAATTATTGTCAATAAAACAAAGAAAGTTTTGTGTACTATTACTCCTTAAGGGTGTCATTTCAACGAAATTTCTTATTTATTTTCTTGAACCTAAAAATTTTGTTGATATTCAAAAAATTTCGTTCGTTGAAATTGTATATACCACGTAAATTTAATTCAGTGAAATTCATTGATACATAATCAATACTCACTACTTTACAGCTTAAATACTGCAACTAATCAACATAGTTGCAGCATTTTAGCTGTAAAATAATGGTTTCACTGAATTAAATTGAGAGAATAGTGGTTGATAGTTATAAAAGGAGGAGCAACTATGTCTTGGTGTTGCTTAATTCATTATTATACAAAACCAAGACATAGTTGCTCTAGTTATAAGTATTTTTCTAAAAGTTATTTACAAATCTTTACTTGGTTAATTAAATTTGAGTTTTGGATCCCATTAATGAGATTATTATAAGCACAGTGAAAAGATATCACTTTTAAAAATAACTTTGCTCTCATCGTTACATTATACTTATTAAAATAATTCTAGTAATAGCACATTCTTTTACTAAGCTTTATATTAATAATGATTTATAATATAAGATTCTTTAGTATCGTATTCATATGATTCACACAGATTACAGATAGTAGATAATCAGTAAAATCTTAAATCACATTATATAAGGGTCGATCAATTTTTTTTTCTGTCAGTTCAATCTTTTACTTGAAACGTAGATCGAGGACTCTTATTCAAGATGAAAGGTACACTGAAAAAATATTATTTGCTGTTTATTTAAACATGAAATAATACAAAGTTGAATATAAATTCATAATTACTTACAGTTACTGTATTTTCATTTAAATCTAATAATAAATATTTTCAATAGAATAAACTAAAATAGATGAATATATCACTGCAATTTATAATATTTTACTTGTTTAAAATTTGAAATTACTAATTATGGCATAAAATAATAATTAATTACTAAAGACTTTAAAATATTACAAAATTTTAATCAGTATAGTTAATATTTATTAATACAATTATTATATACAATAATGCTATTTAATTATGTCAGGGATATAAAAGAATAGCATATTCAACAAAATTATTCGACTATTTTTTATATCTTAAAGTGATTCTTTTAGGAGATTCTGTTTTGATAAAATAATCTCTTGAAAAAATACTAATTCTCTTTGTGTAACTGATTCGGTTTATTATAGTGTATTCAATCGTGCTTGGTGTATTAGTGTATTAAATTGTGATTTAGTGTACATAATTGTTTCTACTTGTGGTAAAAAAGTGAAAAACATTGTTTAATTGTATTATAAAAGATTAACGTAATGTACGTATTAAAATTATATAATTCATAATTAAAATTAATAAACAGCTTTTTATTTTTCTCTACATAGAAACTTATAAAATATAACAGACTAATTACAAATTAATTTTGCAAAAGATTATAGAAATAAGTTATTAATTTTTTTTTTAATTTTTACATCTTAAAAATTTCATTTCATAAATAGATATAAATTGTAAATTGATTCTAACTTTTAGTGATCACCTTCCTGGCTATTTTTGGCTTCGCTACCAGTACCTTAGCCCTACGACAAAATCCACCAGAATGCCCTGCAGATGATCCTAACGAAGAAAACATTGTGTTTCCTAACCCTGATGATTGCACAGCCTATTGGAGATGCAATAACGGTCTTCCTATACAAGAACTCTGTCCGGATGGTCTGCATTTTGATCCAGTCAAGATGACTTGCAACTTTCCGGATAGAGCAGGTTGTTTGAAAACTACAACTAGCACCACACCGCCTACGACTACCAGCACTACACCATCTACGACTACCAGCACTACACCGTCCACTACTACCAGCACTACACCGTCCACGACTACCAGCACTACACCGTCCACGACTACCAGTACTACACCGTCCACGACCACTACAAGTACTACACCGTCTACGACCACAACCAGCACTACACCGTCTACGACCACAACCAGCACTACGCCTTCTACGACCACAACCAGCACTACACCTTCGACTACAACTACAACAACAGAAAGTACACCTTATCCCGTCGTATGTCCCATAGTGGGCGAAGATGAAGAGGACATCATGCTGCCTAATCCAAAGGACTGCACGAGTTACTACCACTGCAGCCACGGCATTCCTTGGCTCCAACCTTGTCCAAAAGGTCTATACTGGAACGACAAGTTAAAGATTTGCGATTACTGGGAAAATGTTCAGTGTAAAGTTTCTCGATAAGCAAAGTCAATTCAGTGCGAAAGAATAAACAGTGCAATTTATGAATCTTATTATTCACTTAACAAACATTTTATATTTATGTAGTATTTTGTAAATATTTAAAATATATAATTTCTACTATTTGTATTTGTTTTAATGTAATATTGTAAGAAAATCTATAGCATCATGGAAGTATACGAGGGTATTCATAATCTTCTTTTTTATATCTAAAAAATTTCTTTTAGGAGTAAATTATTGTTTAACTGAAGTTGTAATACCCCAAAAAATATCGTATATGTATCCATGAATAATTTCATTTAAGTGACAACACTATATTAAAATTATATAAATTGAATCTGTAACTAAAGTACTATAAACTTCAGATAACGTTAAAGAAATTAAGGATTTTTATAAAATGACAGACAGACAACCTGTATTCTTCATAAAAGTTTGTATTAGAAATTTAAGTTTATTTAATAAACCAATCTGACAACTATACTCAAACAAATTTATATAAAATAAATAAAATTTTATACATATTTATAATGAAATTAATAAAATAAACCTAAATAACTTACAGTAAAAACTATATTTCTTGATTAGTTATTTATCAATTTTTTAAAATAAATTTTCGCAGTTTAATTAAACTCAAATGACTAAAAATGAACAATAATTAAAACGTTCTAATATCACAGGATTTTATAGGGGTAAATTAGATAATTTGATTTACAAAAACTGTCTGGGTGGCTTTCATTTATATCAAATAGAGAGAATTTGCGATTTTTGAACTTAAGAACACTCATTGTTCAAATTTAAATCAATATAACCTAAAACGTAGCCAATGACTTCACAATAAAATTTAACATCACTTTGTTTTATCAAATGTATTAGCATTGACGACTATGTTGCATTACCTAATCTCAAGGATTCCATACCTCCTACTGCTATAGTTTCGGAGTTCTTTATTTCACACATTGTCTCAAAAGTCTGCATTTTAATAACTCAAAGTAAGTACATGCCTAATCGAAACTATTCACTCCTATTTTAAAATAAAGAAATTAAAGCCAATGGTAATTATATCGTAAATTATGTTATTAATATTTTGTTTTACCCTCAAGAATATGAAGCAGTGTATGCGTGGATTAGAATAAGTTTGAAGTATTTCATATTTTAAAATTAATTAAGTTGGTGTTAATTACATAGTTAATTAATTGGGAATAATTTTAGAAATTTTAATATTATAGTAAAATAAATGGAATATTGTACATCATATCTTTTTGCTACAAGTTCAAAAAATTCTAAAATTTTGCTTTAACTCAATTTTTTGACTATGTAATTACGTCGGTTTTATTCTACACACACATATGTTATTTACCGAACTTACTAAAATAAATTTATTAAAATACATTTATTTAGAAAAGAAAAATGCTTCATATGGAAATCAGTAGATTATAGTTATTAATTAGGTTATAGTTATTCATTACGAGAAATAATTTTATGCTTTATTTATAATGCTTGCTTAATACTCATTAATAACAATAACAAATTTTTATTATATATGATTGTTTTAAATGATGAATAATTTTACTGTGCGTGACTGACTTTAAAGAATTAAATTTTATTTCATTCTTAAGATTAATTAATTTAAGTAGTAGGTGTTAGATACTGAACAGATTGAAAGTCTAAAGTCGGATATCTTATCTTTTCCATCAGATATAATAATCAGTAATCGTCATTGCCTAACAAAAAGCAGGTAACATAATGTAATTTTTTTTGTTAATTCTTTAAATTAATCTAAATTTTAAAAAGTGTTCATTAAATAAGTCGAAATCAATCTCGGGTTTTTCAAAAAGTATCAAACTTTATTATTTAAACAGGTTAATGTTGTGATAATTAAACATTATATCAATCGCAGCAATTTGTAGCTTTTTAAATTAAAAGATTGATTCTGTAAGATATTTCATACTCAATTTTATAAATTACAATATTACAATAGATTAAAATCTCAAATTTACATATCTCATTTTTAACTTCACATTGGCAAGCTATATTTTTACTTTTAGGTTGCTTAAATTTTAATTTTGTGAATTGAATATTTTATATTGCCTTTATAAAAGATAATAATAGATCAATGAGACACAAACCTGATAGTATATAAGTAGGTGATTCACTTTTTTTTCTTACATGCAGGAGTTAGTCTCTTAAGTAACACCACACATTACAGAGAGTATTATTCATCATGAAAGGTAAGTTCATAAAATAGTCATTTCAAGATATTAATTTGCTTTTTAAAATGCTAAAAACGTGAAACAACAATAATTTTTTTTTTATATTTTGTACAATTGCAATAATTTTTTGATAAAAATAAAATAACCTTATTATTTTTATTTAAGAAAGTATTCTGTTATGAAAAGACGCGTAAGGAATTAAAGAATAAGTAGAAATAAAAATTAACTGTTGATAACCATACATTTTACAAAATAAAGTTTTTACGAAAAGTTTTTCTTTGATGCTAGAAAAAAATTGTTTTAAATCATAATTTATTTTTATTAACTATAATTATTTACTATAGTACTTCTTAAATTTGGAGAATAAACTCTTTCTAGTGTCTTCTTTTAAGTTATACGATTTTTGTATAAATAAAAAAGCAAATTCTTGATTTTTAACATACATTAAGGACAATCATAACTACTATTATTACAAACGAACAAATTTTTTATAATAAAACAGAATAATAATATTTAAAAATTAATATTTTAGAAAATTATGAAATTAATATAAATATTTTTACTTTTCAGTAATTACTTTTGGTGGCTTACTATTTAGCCTAATAATATCGATCACAGCCTCACGAATATTACCTAAATGCCCAGAAGGAAGCAGTGGAGACTACATTGTATTACCCAATCCCGATGATTGCACATCTTTCTATCGGTGTAAGGCAGGTTTTCCAATTTACGAAGCATGCCCTAATGGTCTTCATTTTGATCCTGTAGCCCTACACTGTACTTATCCCAATTTAGCCAATTGCGAGCAATCTTCTACTGAACCAACGCAGTCAACCCCAACAGAGTCAACAATTTCAACAGAGTCAACAATTTCAACAGAGTCAACACTATCAACAGAACAAACAACAATTTCAACAGAACCAACTACAATTTCAACAGAACCAACTACAATTTCAACAGAACCAACTACAATTTCAACAGA
>UELX01005390.1:0-13919 GCA_900480035.1 Eupelmus urozonus | reverse complement strand
TTACCGTTTAGCCTGTCAATATTGACACTGATTACTAAAATGTTGGTGAAAACTGTAATTAAAGTTTCGATCAAAATTTTTTGTTTTGGGAAATTATCGGTTTAAAGCATTAAAATAATTTCGAGAAAGTAAAACGATTAAAAAGGAAAAAAATTTTCATCAACACAGAAGCCAATCTAAAACCATCATCTCTACCAACCTACCCCAATCCAAAAAACCGCATTATCAAAAATCAACTAACTCTAACACATCCCTTACAGGCCTTACCAATCGAGCGCTGCCCTCAATTCCGTGACCAGCCTCCGGGCTCGACGGCCACCTACAACGGCAAGTGCTACATCTTCTACAACCGGCAGCCCCAGGCTTTCCGGGACGCGCTGGCTTTTTGCCGGGCCCGAGGCGGTACCCTCGTGGACGAGAGTAATCCAGCCCTCCAGGGCTTCATCTCCTGGGAGCTGTGGAGGCGGCACAGGTAAGCTTCCTTTGATGACGGCTCTGATTGCCCGGCTCATTAGAGGGACGAGGGACACTGGGTGTATTTGCGCTCGTGTGTGGTTTTGAGAGAAGATTGAGAAGATTGTGAGAAGAGTGGTTTTTTTTTTGTGGGAGAAGGAAGTTGATGTGGGTCGGAGCGTGGCGGATTCGAATGGCTTTTCGGGAGTAATAAGTGTTTTATATTGTTAATGATTTTGTATTAAGTTTGATGTGCTGGTACACAAAGTGAAATTTTTATTTGGTGCATTAAAGAAAATTAAATGCATGTTGGATTAAATGTAATTCACAATTACATTATACTTGATGTAAATGTTAAATATTTCAATTTTTCATTAAAATTAGTGTAATAATACAGTAATACAATTAATTAATGTTATTTTAATGTAATTTTACCTTAAGTACCTGTATGAACATTAAATTTAATGAACAATTTGTCTGTGTATTTTTGAAATTGTTTGCCGGGAGACCTAGATTTTGTTCTTTCGTAAAGAAATGTAAAATTTTTCTGAGGTATCGTTCATCATAAGTAAACATGCATCAATATCATACCAGCTCTTAATACTATAGTAAATAGTTTATGCAAATCAAATTTTCAAATACAGAACAATCAAATTTTTTTCATACAATCAAAAAAAAAAACACGAACTAATATCGTATAAACAAATAACGAACACCTGCACTTCTCTCAATAACCCAAGAGCAGCATTCCGTCCAAACTAAACCCTCCAATGAACCATTACCCCCTCTTAATGCATCCACATAAAAACGCAATCTCCGTTCTAATGACCGTGCAGGAGCGACACATCGAGCCAGTACTGGATGGGCGCGGTGCGCGACCCGAAGGACAGGACGGTCTGGCGCTGGACCGGCAGCGGCGACGAGATATCCGTATCATTCTGGAGCCTGCCCCAGGGCACGGAGGAGGACTGCGCCAGATACGACGGCAGCCGCGGCTGGCTCTGGTCCGACACGCCCTGCACCGCTCGGCTCAATTACATCTGCCAGCATCGTGAGTTCCTCTTCTGCACTTACCGATCTTTTTTTTTTCTTATTTATGATTGCGCGCGCGGCGTTGAGTTATTATGCGAGTTTGAGCGGTAGGATTGGCTGCGGCTGGGATCGAGGATTATGCAATTGCGGCGGAGATCGAGGATGTGATTTTAGGCGATTGATAGATTTTTGTTTAGAGATGGGTGGTAGTAAAGAAACTTTTTATTGTTTTGAAAAATGAAAAAAAAAATTTTTATTGATATACATTCAATAACGAAGCAACCAAATAATTAGAGCCCATTTAATTTTCAGTTGCTGTAAAACAAAGTTTAATCGATACTCATTGTTATAAAATACCCTGTTAACAACATATAAAAATTCCCACTGCATCCAGTCCCACCGCAACTACCAAAAACCTCCGAACCAAAAAAATCTCAAAAAATCATTCTCTCATCCGTCAACAGAACCACGAGCCTGCGGCCGTCCAGAGCAACCACCCAACTCGACGATGACGGTGACCAACCCACCTTCTAACGGCAAGGACCCCGTCCGCAGCTACCAGGTCGGCACTAGCGTCGATTATACCTGCGACACGGGCAGCCTGCTTATCGGGCCCACGACTCGCACCTGCCTCGACACCGGATTTTACAACGAGTTCCCGCCCGTCTGCAAGAGTAAGTGACTTTCCCGCTCGCTCGCGGGTGTAACGAGTTTTGGTGGTCGGTGTAGCGTTGCGAAAGGGGAGAGTGATTGTTTCGGCGCGGTTTTCGAATTCTGCGGGCTTGATGGGAATTTTGATTGGCTGGTTAGCTGACAGCTTTTGCGAGGATGATTTAAGGTTGGGATGATGGACGAGGAAATGGTATTGTAGCCGATTGCTTCGTGGAAAGTAGGTTTTCTTTATGGTTTATGGGAGAATTATGAGTCGTTAAAGTACGGTTTTGGTGCGCTTGGCTTAGACGCGAGAATCGGTTGTTTTATAATCGTTGACGACTTATTCGTTTTTTATTTTTAACATAGGCATTGAGTGTGGATATCCAGCGGGAATAAAACACGGAGGATACACTCTGATCAACAACACAGTGACTTACCTCAGTCAGGTGCTCTACACCTGCGAAGAAGGCTTTGAAATGACCGGTAAGTCTAATTATATGAAATAAGAAACTGTTAATATTAAAAAATATCAATGATCATAACTATTTAAAAGCATTCAAAAAGAAAAAATAAATACATTGCAAAACCAATTAAAGTTAAATATCTCAATTGCAGGCAGAGCAAGACTAACCTGCGACATCGACGAGCGCTGGAACGGACCTCCACCGCGCTGCGAACCGATCCGCTGTGACCCACCAGCCACTGTGGCCCACAGTCATATCCAAATCGACGAAATCGACATCGAAGACGTGCAGGGCAGACCTGCTGCGTCCAATAACTCGAGCCGCAGCCTTTTCGTTGGTAGTATCGTTACCTATACCTGCGACAAGGGTTATAAACTCACCGGCAACAGGCAGTTACTTTGCCTGCCCACCGGCTCTTACGACAGAGCTGCGCCAACATGTACTGGTATGTATACTTCTGGCGACAAATACTGTCTGATACTACTGAAATGATGTTTAGTTGGGTTACAAACCTAGCGTTTAATATTTAACGTTTTTCATTGTAAAAAGAGTCTAATATTGCATATCTCAAACAGCACATTAAACGATATTAAATTTCAGACAGTAATTATGAAGAAAACGTAGACAAACAACAAAATAACCATGCAAAATCTAACATAACCTATTTTCTCTTCCCAGTAGAAGAGCCGCAATCCACCGTAGCCCCGACAACGAAAGCCACCGTCCGACCGTCCATAGGTACACGAGGCCGTCCGTTCATACCGACGCGCGTGCGCACGACGACGACGCCACCAGCGCCACCTGCCCCGACGAGCACCTCGACGACGACGACGCAGCGCGTCCAGCAGCCGACTCAGCGGGTAAAACAGCATCAGCCCGAACTTGCCGAGCAGCCAGCCACCGTACAGGAGACGGTACATAAGAGGCCGAGTATCGGCCTCCAGAGGCCAGCCTCCACGACTACCGAGCACAACACCCATGCTGGCAAGGAGGAAGGCATCGATCATCCTCAGGTATAACCTTGATCTTTTATTCTAGGATTTTTTTAAGAGGCTCGAAACAGAAGATAATTTCTACTTTTATTTAACAGGACAATGAAATATCGGGCAGTGGCGTAGATAATGCGCACGCCGAAGTCTCCGGAGTACCGGAACCTAATGGTCCATACAGGATCAACCGAGCCGACCAGCCGGGAGCCCATCAGGCTAAGCTTAATCTTGGCGCCGTTATTGCTCTCGGTGTCTTCGGTGGCTTTGTCTTCTTAGCCGCTGTTATCACGACTGTCGTCATTCTCATTCGCAGGTAAGATAAATGATTTTCAGATTATTTAGGTTTTGTATATATTTTTATATGGATTTACAATTATGTATCCAGGCAGTGTTGGTGAAGAACTAAGTTAGCGAAATAGTTTGAAATAGACGATTGTCATTTTTAAAATTTTGAATAAATTCCTTTACCAGTACTGCTTGGCTACACTAAAAATTGTCGGGAACCAACATTCATATTTTATTGATCATTCGTGTTTGTTCGTGTACTTCATCCCCCGACTTTAATGTTAAATTTGTTTATGTTGCTTTTTTTTTAATACACGTCAATTATCGATGTCAATGTTGTTTAATAATCATTAACGATTTAACGATGAATGTTCCTTTGCTTTTCTGCTTTGTACAAGCATTGTGAGCTAAACTACCGATATGAGGTACAGGATATATAAAATTACATTTGTGTATATTTTTGTTGTATATGTCTAATACATATTAATAATCTCATATTTATTCGGCTGTGTCGGGGGTACTCGCGAACTATATGTTTTTAATTTTCATTGCACGACTCGTTTTCCAACGCTTATTTTCAATAAAGCGTATATTAAAATATTAACAAATCACTGATACAAATGATCTCGATGAGATAGGCCGTTTTTGTTGAAAAAATTAAAACAATAGTTAATAAGGAAGGAAAAGTTTGTTTTATCGATTGTATTGTTAATTAAAGTATAAAGACTCAGTTTTTTTTAAATATCTTTGTCTAGACTTAAAAGAATAAAAAAGTTTCTAAACTCTTACATTATTTACTGACAAAAATCCATTAGTTCAGTGACTCTTGAAATCATTTAACTGATAAATAGTTACAATTATACACCATCTTAGTTTCCCAAAAGCAAACTTAAAATCAATTACAGAACATTTGTTTAATATCATCGCGAGTGTAATCAAACTTTAAGCAACACTCAACATTCCAACCCAATAAAATCGATAAAATCAAACTTACCCCTATCCGCTAAACAAAACCAAAAAAGAAACCAACTGCAACGCCGAGACTAATCTAACTGTACTATTGTCTCTGTCCTCCCCCGCTCCTCACACCCCAACACTCAAAACCGCAAAAACCAAAAACCAAAAAACTAAAAAAAAAAAAAAAAATCCGGGGATGATCGCTGCAGCGGCGGCAGTGGCGGTGTCGGCGCAGGCGGCTTCGAGCCCTACAGCAGACGTCGGCGTGCAGCTTGCGGAGGCGGCGGGCTTGGTGGCACGCTCAGGGGTGGTAGCGCCGGCGGCGGCGCTGCCGGCGCAAGTGGCGTCGCGGGCTTGAGTCGGGCAGACGGCGGTGGGGCCGCGATGGGCCCGCCCTCGCGCTGGTACACACTCCTCGCGCTGCCCTTCCCCGACCAGCACCTGGGCCGACGCGACCTCACGGCTCGCCGCCCGGCCGATCATCCCTACTCGTTCAGCCTCTCGGCGGCCCATCGTGCTGGATACTTTTCCAATCCCTCCCTGTGACCTCTCCTTGCCTTTTGATTTTTCCTCAAGGAGCGCGATGTGCTTTTTAAACGATTTAGGTCGTGTCTGCACTCTCTTCCTCTCTCTGTAGGCGACAGTGTGTCATAGGTGTTAGTAAGGAGAGATTAGTTACCGATTTTTGTGTCTTTTTTTTTTAATAGCCATGAAATTTTTTTAAGATGGGTGAGATAAGCCATTTTGTAGTCAGTGGGGGTTGAGAGGATGATTGTACGTGGAGATATTTATTTTTTTTTCTAATTTATGGATTTTTCATTTCCTGTCGGTATAGAGGTTCCGTTGATTTAATATTTTAATTTATTACGGTCAAGTATTATAAAATTAAATTTTTCTATATAAAAATACTCTTAAAACATTTATTAACAGAGTAACGTTAAAAAAATCTGGATAAATTGAAAATATTTTGCAACCATTATCTTAGTATTAAAAGTATTTGCTTTCAAATTTCGTTTAAATATTACACAATTTTTTTTATTGTATACTATATAATTTTTGTATAAAGTTTAAGGATAAGTAAATTAGGATAATTAGATAAGCTGCATTGGATATACTGAAATTGAAGTGCTCATTTTTAAAATTGTGCCATTTTCCGATACGATGAACATTGATGAAAATTCGTAAACGATTACATGATTTTTCTAATATGTAATTTAAATAGTTCCTAATGTTTTATACTTACGGTGTAAATATTATTGAGATTAGAATAAGTGTAATAGCGTAAACTAGTTTTTCTATTATAAATTATTATTTGGCTGAAATGTAAATATGTTAATATAAAGTCATTCAACACTTTCGCACTCGTCAATTTCAACATCCATTAAAAGTCCATAACTTTCGTTTAAAATTTTTTGCACCATTCTTAAAGCAAAACCGCACATAATTCAAACTCATGAAAGTTGTGACGCGGCCCATGTGTTCCATATAAAACCTACTCGTTTGCCTTCAATCTTTTACACGCGGCGAAAAACGAGTAAAAAGTATAACGAGAGAAAGAGAGAGAGAGAAAGAGAGTAACGCATATATAGGTAACCGTAAAAAAGACGCGACGCCACTAAAGAAAAAAACCACACAACGCGCCACCCTCGCGCGGCCGCAATAAATAAAGCTAGTCAAGGTAACGTGTCTTTCTTCGCCCGTGAGCGAATCAGTAAAGAGCACCAAAGTATACGCCTTTGACGGAGGGCGTTCAAGAGAGTAACTAAGTAATTGGCTACTTGAATGCCTTCCTTGCAGGCCTGCACGATAAATAGAAAGTTAAAGCACTGTGTTGTTTGTTTGATTCACTTTTTTCATTGGTTAAATCACACTTAATTGCCTGTTGCACTCTGTGTTAGGGGCTCGTCGAGAGGGTGGAGTTGTTGTAAATCAGAAATTGTGGAAATTTTATTTGTTTGTGAATTTCATTAACGTCGTAGTTATCGTTAAAGATTCAATAAAGTTTATTGTACTTCAGTGCATTATTAAAATTTTTAACATTAAAAGTTATTATGATCACTCTTAATCACAAAAATCTTCCTGAAATTGAAGAAAAAAAAAAAAAAAAAAACACCAGAAAACGAGCAAAAAGTAACAAGACAAATTTCGACTGCCCGCGAAAACCGTTTTCTACAATCTCCTCCTCTCTTCTCGCAAATCTCCAGTATACATCTCACGCTCGCACCAGCGTTCACACGCACCTCATATATGAGAAAATAAAATTTCACGCAGCCGCACGCAAAAGACGCGTCACTCAAAATAAAATATATTCGGCGCTATACAGACAGCTTGATGGATCATATCTTCGCCTCACGCAATTGTAATTTTAGCGCACAAATTGTACATTTTGCGGTGCACGAGGCGCATTTCAGCTGTGCGGTCGCTTTCGAGGAACGCGAATCTCGCTTCGCTGGGCTACGTCCCGATTGCCTCGGTTTCTTTTGATCTTTCGCCTTTGCTGCGGAGAGAGGAAAGTAAGTGCCAAGCGCCCCTGGCTCTTTGGTGCAAATTGCACCTGGGGAGAGAGAAAATCGCGGCTTAAGGAGAGGCTTTAAGCGAGATTCGCGTTTTGTCGTTGGCCAGGAAAAATTGTCGATTAAGGGACGCTGTTTTGCAAGCCGTTTGGAATTGAGTGAAGGTTCGCTTCTTTCTGAACGAGGGGATACGTTTCTATGATTTTTTTGTGTGTGTATTAATGTTTTGTAAAAATTAAATTGTGTTAATATAAATTTAAAAATTATGTATTTTTCGCAAGCTTAAATTTTTATGCAAATGGATTGTGTACGGAGAAAGTCAACTTACAAATGTCAAAATTTCATTTTTCAAATAGAAAACCTTAATAAGTATAATGTTTCATATATATTACTCCAGAAACATTAAAAAAACAATTAAAAATTGTGTATTACATGGTTGGTAAAACAGAATGTCGATAACATCAACTCTATCAAAAATAAAAATTACACATTCTCCGTGCACAAGCTAAAAATTAAAAACAGTCTACTAAAAACCACTCACCAACTATTCTACTCCACAGAAGCCGCGGCCGAGGCAGCAAACATTACCGGCACCGTGCCTCGCCGGACTGCAACACCGTGGCGAGCTTCGACAGCGGCTCGTCGGGCAGCCGTGGCGGCTTGAACCGATATTACCGACAGGCCTGGGAAAACCTACACGAGTCGGCAACGGGCCAGAAGATGTCGGCAACCGGCGGCAATCACGCGCCACTCAGGCGTAAGGAGACCCTCGACGAGCCCGGCTACAGGGACAACTACCGGAACGGCAGCGCCAACGGCAGCGTAGAACGCGACGGTTCGGAGCTAGTTGTCAGCGACGTGGCCGCCTACGCGAGCAAGAGCAACGGCAGCGCCGACAAGAAGAGACATCACCACCACCATCACCATCATCACTCGACCGGTTATCAGCAGTCGCATCACAGATATTGAGCGAGAGGCTTTGTTTCGTTTTTTTTTATTTCCATCTTGGGCGTTGTTTGATTTCCTGCTGGAATGATGCTGTATTGTATAGAGATATAGCGTTGACCAAGATAAGCGGAGCGGTTTGATATGAATGATCGGCCGTGACCTAACTTACCGACTTTGGCGAGGGATTAGTGAAGAATTTTTATTTTCAAGAAACTTGGTAGATTATTATGTACGGTTTTTGTTTCGAAATCAAACAGCAGTAGCGAGCCAAGTCGGTATTTTACATTCCACAGTGAAACAAATATCTGAACCCACGCTGACAATAATTATACGTAAATATAAACAGTTAAATTTCATAAACATATTCATAACCTATACATTTTACGTAAATTTTTCTCATTTATAACTTATATCAGTAATCAAAATCGAAATTAAAAGAGATAAAAATTTGCGTGAATTTAGAATTGTTTTTGCGATAATTGATTTTGATAAGACCAGGATACTTTCCTGACAACAACAGTAAAATAATTATTTTCAAGCAATAGAATTCTGAAAGCACTTTCTTTCATTACACGTCAATGTATAATGAAATTAAGTATTCCAATAATTAAGCCTCGTTCACAACGATAACACTGATGCACTGCACCTTTCCAAGTTCTTCCGCTGAAAAATAAAATTTTAACACACATCCGTTCGGCATTACGTATATTTATCCGACAGTTACACACTGTTATAATCTGCGCTGTGCGTTACAAACCGAGCGTTTCTTCTTGTTGAGTATATAATAATTAGTCGCCAGATATATATGTGTACGCATACATTTTTCTCCACTCTCTGTCCCATGTGTAAATACTCGAACTTCCCGTAGATTTTATAAGAATCAAACGCGTAACCCTTTATTACTTAGGACAATTTTATCTTTAATTATTTTTTTTTGTTGTACTCGTGTGTGCGTTTATTATACACGCTGGACGCGCGACTGGTCGATCGACATGCCAAAAAAGCACAGAGAGTAATTAATATATACGAGAGTTTATGATATTTTTAATTATATAAATATAATATATATCTTGTGTATACAAGCATAATTTATGTAAATTAATGATTACACGATTGAAATGTTGCGCTACTATTGGAAAGATGAAAAGAAATCAGAAAATCATGCTAGAATTCTGATTTATCTTATCTATATGACTAAAGGTCTAACCCCTTGGAACATTTTTATCATTAATTCGTTTATATCTTTTCAAACCTATTTCATCAACGCACTATTTAAAATGAAAAATTGAAATTTACTTTCCAATAGACTATATAGTTTATTCAATTTATTGATCTTTGTCTTTCGCAATCTTAAAAAGTTGATCGTATTCATAGTCTTTTTAATTGTTAATTTTTTTTCACTTACTTTGATAACGATTAATCCTCTCAAGTTTTCGAATTCTCATATACCTATATTATAATGCATGTTGTTCGAGGTTTTCGTCGACTTTTAGCGTTTTAAGATTTTACGAGCAAATTCTTGACTAGACAGCGTAATACCCAATCAAATAAGTCTACTTTTGATTATTACTAACAGAATTTTGTAACACCTGAAGGATAATTATAAAATTAAATGAAATAAGATTTTTCAAAAATAGACTTATTCTTTTTTGGTTCTGTCTATTATTTCCCGTGACAAATATAAAAACAAAATCGAACAACGATAATTTGTAAGAAAAAATTTCATACGGACACTGTTATGGGCACCTTGGCCTCCCCTTATACGAACAACAATATGAATCATCCAACTTCAAATAATGCATACTCATCTATGAAGGAGAGGCCGACGTTATCCATTACAGCGACAAAATTGCGTTAAGTTTAAGGAGAAAAAAAAATTCGACGAAAGCACGTTTTTAATAACTTTGTATGTAAGTTTTTAATAAGCACCGTTAATTATTATTTCTATATTGATTGATTTGAATCGTCGATTGTCGTGTCATCAAATTCCAATGCGCTTGTCGCAATAATTTTTAGGAAATAAAAGATTGCGCGACCTGTAATCAGAAGAACTTACACCTTTGTTTGTATAAAAAAATGTCCTTTGAAAATTGTATATGGTAGTGCCATTTTCGGCAATTTATTTCTATCGATTTCTTGTAGGACGATGAGCAATTTTAAGATTGCTCCATATACATATGTACTTACTCTATGAGATGTAAGGTATAGGTATTGTATGTATAAATTATAAATATTTTAGGAAATAAATAAGATATAAAAAATAAAATGGTTCTGTATTATTTTCACCTATTACTGATTTTTGATATATAATCATAATATAACTGTACAGTGGCCGAAGAAAATATCTTTTAGAAAGTTTTGAATCATGTGATTTCATTAGACATATTTCCTTCAATCAGTATACATTACAAATATTCGCATAGTTTTTTATTAGAAAAAATATAATTTACGTATTATTTATTTTTAGACAAATGAATGTGATCTTTATTCCAAATCTTTACCGGTCGAAAAATAACTACTTCAACCAAACCTGAAATAGGTTTTACTGATTTAAGTAATAAATAATAAAGGTAGAAAAATTGTACTTTTTAATTATCTTTGTACATTTTGTATAACATGTACTTATAAAAAAGAGAATGAATATGATATATATTTAAATTAAATAAAGTCAACGAAACATAAAAAAAACATTCACAACCTATTTTTTAAACGTGATAAAAAAACTACATTATTCTTTCAACCACAGACCAATATACTTCTCAAGTAGTTGTTTTGCTTTAGCTTTCTGCGGTGTGTCATGTTTTTTAGGCGGGTAAATTAATGGGCAGTGTCCTCCACCTGTAATAAATAATATGATATACATTCATTTTTTAAATATTGAAATAAAAATTATTCTTTTTATAAATGTTAAAACACCTATGTTAAAAGGATGTAGTTCTCAAATTTTATATATTATTACCTTCAACAAATATAACTGGAGATTTAGGGTTATGCGATTTTGTAACACCTGCAGCATGCCATGGATCGTTACTTCCGTGAACAAAAACAATATTTGATGTCGTATTGCTAATTTCCTTTCCTCCATACAAAAGATTAGTGCGTTCTACGCCAAAGTCCAACATGTACAGTTTTCTATTAAAAAAAAAAAAATTCCGATCACAAATGATTTCAAAAGCAAAATTTCACTAAAATTTACATTTTCAAAAGTGCTATTCTTAATGATCATCTTGTAAGCTAAAAATTCAGTAATGGACTAACCTGCTGCCAAAAATGTCATTGCACAGCTGTCGGTACATCTGCACGGGAATAGTATCATTGGGTATCCCGAAAGGCCTGGCAGTGGTTGTTTGGTACCAGCCGAATTCTGTGCACGTCTGGTATATCCATCGGCGATCTACAAAGTAATACCCCCCAGCAATTAATATAAATTCTTCGAAAAAATTAAAAAGTCACCCGTATTATCTCACTAACTTACCCCATGTCTCGCCATCACTCCAGGCAATATTTTGCAAGGAGTTGACTGAATCATTGTATTTATTCACACTGAGACATTCCTCTAAATTCTCTTGAAGAAGCAATTTGTTGACCTCTGCAAGCCTGTATAAAGGATCACCTAGATCTTCGTTCGCCAGAACGTTGCAAGCCTTTTCAATCGTAAGGTCGAAGGTATCATTGTTGAAAACCACTTCAGTGGTTATGTCGATCATAGCCTCGTAGAAGTTGACCACATCATTTGGTAAGGGAACCTGGCCCTCCTCGAAATGCTGATTACAGACTCTGAAAGGTAATATTACTTTGAGAATTTCGCTAAATTTAAAAAGTTTAATGATGACAATAGTGGTATATGCATACTTAAAAAGTTCTTGCAGTTTCTGTTGACCCTTTGTATCTTGTAACATCTCATGAACTTTGTTGTAGGCAACCGATAATGTTTTGACGCATTCGGGTGAGTGTTTTTTCAAAGCACCTTGAACGACCATGTAAAATTCTGCAACAACGTCAGACTACATGTTTCAAGATCAAAACCAATTTTCTCATTGTATCTTACAATTATTATCGAGAACGATTAGAACTAGTGATTAAGAATCGATCGCATCTAAATTCCTCTTATCTTTAATACCAGTCTGACCTAAAATATTTTTTTAGCTCCACTTAGAGATTCGAAATGCAAAAACAAAATATTCAGAAAACTAAATTGCATTGTACTTTAAATCACAGCCTTATGAAAAAGTCCTTACTTTATTTTGAAACCTACTGACCTTTGAAATCAACTTCCGCTAACAAAGGAGCACTGTTAGCTACGGCTCCGTGAACCAAATGAGGATATTTGGCGCGCATCCAAGCGACAAGTGAACCCGCGTAGGAGGCACCAAACAGTATCCATTTTGCATCTCGTGGCACGTTTTTGGAGTGCTGCATTTCCTGGATGAAATATGCAGTATCTAACATCGCCTGGTCGGCGCTCAGGAAAATTATGTTGTCCGCGCTTAGATTTCTAAAAAAGAAATCTTTATAAGTTCACTTTTTTTTTACATTAATGTATTATCACAACAATGTTAAGTGCATTAGATAAAAATTAATAAGATCTCGGCATTGTCAGATTACTATTTTGAAGATACCGTTATTTTTTTCACGTCAATAATTTAGATTTTAAATTAATAATTAAAGTAACTGCGCAAGAAAAAAGATGTAGGCCAAGGTAATCAAGAAACGAGTTTAACTAATCTGGTTTCAATTCCTAAAAAATTTTGTACTGAAACCATCATAATCCAAAATGTACTCGCTAAATAGTTCGTTAAGATCTTTTTAAAAAATCATCATAATCCAAAATGTACTCGCTAAATAGTTCGTTAAGATCTTTTTAAAAAATGAGATTCTTAATTATAAATTAAAGGTATAACTTACGCTGTAGGTCGACTCATTCCGTAATAACGGTGCTCCAAGAAATAGATTTTGGCACCGAATTTTTTTGCAAGGTACGCCTCCAAACTAGAGTCTTCATCCAGCCATTGTGGATGAGCGACTTGCTCGCCGCTGACCATCAAAAATATAGGTCCACCCTCTTTGTAAAATTCATCGTTTACGTAAAAACGCTAGAAAAAAAGTAAACTTTTTTTATTATTCTAACAATTTTATTGTGTTATCTGTAAGTACTTTACGAATTTATCAAGTGTTCATTATGACCTTGTTCTTTTTTATTATATAAGTTTAATATCATATTGATAATCTTGCTTTAATATTTAAGGATAAGTCTAATATATAAATTTAGAAAATTAAAAATTTATATAAAAATTAGCTGTTAGCATAAAGCTTTTTCCGTTATTCAACTATGCGAAATGAGCAGTCGTGTTTTTATGGTTTACTATACATCAGAAAATTGAACTTAAACAAATCAAAATTTTTATTTTGTAATTAATTTTCTTTTAATTAAACTGATTTTATAAATCTTATACCTATATTTATTTTAAAGCTTTAAAAAAGACTGAAGTTTATGGCTTGTCAAGTGTAACCGCAAAAAATATGAATTCTTTAGTCAAAAATATAATTGGAAAAATCTTTATCTATGTTAAATTCAAATCGACTTTTGATGTATTTCATATATTTATGTTGTTGAATATTTTTAT
>UELX01005389.1:0-13922 GCA_900480035.1 Eupelmus urozonus | reverse complement strand
TTCCCATTATAAGCGAACTTTTAAGTGAAACAGAGAACTATTTTAATTCAAATTTTTCTTTTACTAGCACATGCCACGCCTGTGCATACATTTTTATGAATATGATAAATAAAATGTTGGCAATATACAAACTCAAAGCGATCAAATTCGAGACAGCCAATTTATTTGGTAACAAAGCTCAGACATGAATAGTTTATAAGTGGATTTGATTGAAAATTTTTAATTAAGATTTAATCCTTAAGCTGTCATTGAAAAAATATCAAAACACATAATAATATAGAATAACTTTTGTTTACCAAATCTGAAAGCATATCTTTAAAAAAGAAAAAAAACCAGTCCACATGCCCTTCCAGTTTCTAAAATTAGCGGATTTTGATTGCAAATATTCTTTAAATCTTGTTTTACTGCCACAATAAATGTAACAAAAAAGAAACAAAATTATTTTTTAAATAATTTCTTTTTATTATTCAAATATTGAAAAGTATTAAAACAAAATTTATTTATTATTATTACATTTTAATTGTTACAGAGCAAATATTCTATTTTCATAATCTTTTTTTATTTGATAATAAAATTATTTAGAAAGCTTTTAATTTTTGTACTGAATGTGCAAACAGAATTAAACTCTGCTTGCATACAGTTAAATAACCGTCAACATTTGACAAAAAAGATGATTTCAAGCCTAGCTAGTAGATTATAAAAAGTTTTTTAGTTAACATTTTTTATAAATCATTACCAATTCCAAGTACCAATGCCTCTAATTTATATTAATTCGTTATAATTAGTCGTTGAATTAAACTGGACAAAGAATTCATCCAAAAAATAGAAAAATTCTAGCTAACATAAAAGAGAAAGTTTATAAAGTATAGTGTTTATTGAGTTGTAACATTTAATTGATATGGCACCTATAAAAGTTGTAACAGTTATAAAAAAATTCTTTTTTTAGTTAATCGTATATTTTAAAAGTTGAACAGTAGAATATAAAAACTGTTATAAGTACAATTTTTTACATAAAAAATAATAGCCGCAGTGATCTTGTTTTACCGTACTTATTATAATTAAGTTATAATTTTCAAATTGAGCACTTGTTCAACTCAGAATCAAAGAGAATATTTTTCCAGAAATTTGTAATTTTCGAACTTAACATAAGTCCATCACAATTTCATGACAATATTTTCTTTTATCCGCAGTCAATTAATACTCCAGATTTTTCATATTCTCGAATCTTGAAACTCTCCGACTATTATGTATCGCACTACTTGATATACCTTCAAAGGCTAGCTGCAACAATAAAGCTTCGAAGGTCAATCGCGAGAGCGGTGAGATTTACCAAGTGCAGCCTTATATGTGTAGTCGGAAGGCCGAATAATTTTTTTACTTTATTCTCTAAAATGATGTAAAAATGCTCTGGAGTTGCTCTGGTTACAGAACTGCTCTCGGAGATGGTGTTGGCTTGATGTTGGTAGGCAAGGGTGACGGTGTGTACGCCGATCGATCCTCGACTCGTAAGGACCACGTGACGGGGTGCGGTGTTTATGACGTCACCACATCTACACTAGCAATTCCTTTTATTGACTCAAATTTTTTTAGTGGAACTAACATAATTAATTATTTTATCTTTATAATTTTTGTAGTAAGCTTGCGTAATAGTTGTAAGTTAAACATAATCGGTTTAATCGTTACTGTTTATTACATTTTTAAGATTTATTGTTTATTTCATTTTATTTTAAAATAATATAATTAAACCATAAAAACCTTATTATTTTTCTTTGTTATTGGATAAATAGACATAAATAAATTACATGGTTTCCAATACGAACGTAAATACTTACTTTTTGACGATTAAAATAGGCTGATATACTGTTAACAACTTTTACCTGTTAATGGTTTGTCTATTTGATTAACAGCCAAATGCTTATTAATTTTACATTTACAAAAAGTAATCCTATTTTTGATTGAAAAAATAGCCACTTTGGCTGATCATTTGACTAAATAATTTTATCACGTTTATCAAAATAAAATTCTATACAATTACAAAATCATATCGTAGCAGTCAATAGTTTTATATAGTTTAAAGATTATTTAAAGATTTGAATAAATTTGTATGTCGTGCAGAAAATTTTCAACCTTAACCTTGTATCGCTCTTGTTCTATACCAACGTTATGAAACCCACCCAGTGCTGGTAAGCTTATCTGATTGCTTACTGATCGGTTACGATTATAATTAAATAATCATTTTACAAAATGCATTAAATGTATTTTATTATTTGAAAAATTAATAATGGTAAAATTTTGGATCATAATATATAATACAGTAACTATATTTAAGGGAGTAAGACTTGGTAAAAAGCTGAAAATTAAATAACAACGATGCCATGATTTATAAAAATTAAAAATTTTAAAACAATTTTATTTATTCTAAATATGTCTAATTTTAGAAAATTCGAGACTTACTACTTATTTTTATTTTTTATGTCCTCTATTATTACAAGCTAGCTAACCATTATTACTTGATGGAAGAACGTTTGAGACTTTTAGGGTTTCCAGCCCCTCAATTATAAAATATTATACGTCTTCTCAAACAATAAAATATTTACACTTTAATAATGGGGAAATAAAATCAATGATATGTATACAAAAAAGTAGTAGGGCTAAAATTAAATTTTAGTCAATACGCATTTAAGGTAACATTATTTAAGCTTTTTTGCGAGCAATTGCTATAAGATACAATTAGATCGAAGCATAACAAAATTTTCATACGTACCAAAATTTGACCAGAATTTGCCATAGTTTTAGTTAAAAAATCACGAAAAACAAGAAAATTTCAGAATGTATATTGTTTGCGAATAAAATCATACTTCTGCTAAAAAGGTCTAGCAGATAGAGCAACTTACGAGAGAAATAGGCTGATAATTAAGTAACGTCTGTAACGATTCTGAAAGATGGAAAAAGTAATAAATGATTCTAATGAAATATGCACAAAATAATTAGAACCATATAATTTTTAATAGTTATCATATTCCACTTTTTTCATTCAATTTTTAATATTGAAAAAAACTCGTTGCTTCATTTTCTTTTTTTACCTGAAACAAACAATCGTCAAAGTATTATTCTATGACTAAAAATTGGTTGAATAAAATAACGTTTCATATGTATAAATATATTCATAGTTATTTTATTTTTCAAAATATAAAAAATGAGCCTTAGTAAATTTAAATTGTTCCGGGTAATTGAATGGTACAACAAAATAGATAAGCGCGTACACTCGTACGTACACGCATTAACACAAAAATATTTTAAAATTTGTCTATTTATAATGCTTTAAAAACCTTTTTTGAAATCTTTTTTTACTGTCACAAAGTTTCCGCTGTGGCGAAACAAATCGCTGTTATAAGCTTCATCTTTTGAAAAACTATAAGAAAATTACTATTAAAAAATAGAATGCTAGAAAAAAATTAAACTTCTGAACATTATTATTTATTTACAACTTATTACTGAAAATGCACTTAATTTGTGATGTTTTAGGTTTTCTCTCTTGGGATAAAGATAGTTGCCACGTCGATCTCGAAAAGGAATTGCAAGCATTAGTAGCACAGGCACCGGAAGGTGAAGAAGCCAGAAACGGTAATGAACTGAAATTATATATGATTTTGTACTTAAATAATGATGTTTATACATAAAAATTATCTTTTTCTCTATTTATTTGACGACATTTCAAACTTAACAAGATCACCACCTTTGGATGACCGATTTCGATAAAACTTTAAAAAATTCTTTGGCTTAAAATATCTTAATATGTGTCTCAACGTTCTATCATAGCAGGCCCTAAAATACAGAACTTGATTAATATAATATGTAGTAGACTTCTTTGAAAAATTATTTTAAACTCCAAGAAATTAGCTTTTATTTAAACCTTTATACGAGTAAAACGTTTTATTATATACAAATTTTTAAATAATTAAAAATTAAAGTAAATGTTGCTCGATAAAAGTTAACATTGATTTTCATGGAAAAATTTTGCTTGACTTTTGATCCTTTACAACTTTATACATAACGAAGCAGTAAAGAAAGCTAAAAAAAGTTAAAACTTATTTCCTGCACTATAAAACGACTTTCTACTTATATGCTGACTAAATTAAATTAAAGTTAAGTTGAATTTTATTGGTTTTGTTAAATTTATATGAGCTATATTTCCGACTGCAAGACCGATCAGATAAAATGCCAAGATACGTGTCTTATATTTTGGACCAAAGAATCATTTTATAATGTCGAAGTTGGTGATTGAAAAGTGAGGTATTCTTATTATAAAATAACATATTTTAAATAATACAAAAATAATCATAGTTAAAACATTGAAACAAGCTTGATTTCTTTGTTTCTTTTTTCACACAATCAGCTTATTTTAGTATGTGATTTAACATCAATTTTAATAGAATCTTTAATTTATTTGAAAATCATGTAATCATTACAATAGTTAAAATTATATGAATTTTATTCTAGGAGAACGTCTTATTCAATACGCAACAGAGAATCTCGTAACTGAAGTTCTCATTTACCCACAAAGCAATACTTTATTGCAATGTATACGCAATTTACTCGCAAGTTTCACGAAGCACCGACACATCATTCACGCTGGATACACATTCGGTGGAAATGGTTCCTGGATACTGCAGGTAATCTTCAAATTCTTCAATACCAGCTTTTCGAATGAATTAATTTACATTACAATTTATATATTTGAATAATTAATTTTTCAATTTATATTTTTGGTAGGATGGAACCTTCAGCCTGGCTGACTTTTTGGATGCGTTTAGCGAACACGAAGTGCAACGAGTGCTTCGTGCTTACGAGAATAGTGTTACTGTAGATATTCATTGCGCAGGAGTCGGTGATTGGACGACCGCTCGACTTTCCAAAGAAGCATGCACAAGGTAATTTTTAATAAAATAAGTAGTTTGGTGTTTTACAAAATTTTAAGAAATAAAAAATTTAAGCAGATTTTCAAAGCAAAATAAGAAAATTTTTATTTAATTTCTACTTTTAGAAAATTATATAAAAATACTCAAAAGATAAAGTATATAATTCTTCAAAATTAGTGTTTACTGGAAAATATTGTTAAAATTGTTAATTCAGTTTAAACCTTATAATTATAATTGATTATATTAGTACTGTTTTACCCAATTTAAAAACAATTAATAATAATGCTCAAGGAGAGTATCAGAACTATAGGAAATAAATCTTGACAAAACTTTAATAATTCAATTAAAGACTTTGTTTTTAACTTTGACACAGACTTATTGATAAAACTACTAAGTATGTCTGCAAGTACCATGTTTGCTTCCGAACTGAGAAAACTTTATAATAGTAAAAAAGTATTAGAAAATACAAGTTATGAATATTTTTTGAACTATTCAATTGAAATTCATTATTATAAAGTATTCGTATTCGAATATATGGATATGCATAATTGAATCTATTCAAAATTAATTTTGATCCATCAAAGCTGAATGTTTTTGTTTTTTTCTTTTTAAGGAAATTGGCTGTAACTTTTATTGTTACAATAATTTAAAAAATTTTTTTCCTTAACTATAGCCGAAAGTACCACTTGTACTCATTGCGCCGGATCGCAAAGGTTGTAATTCTGGCCTTGCTAGGTGATAAAAAGGTACACGCACCACGGGGGAAAACAAAGAATACCTCAGATCCCATGTTTGTCACCCGCGCCTTCGACTCGGGTGGTAATTTTCATGAGATCTGGAATATTCTTTATTTACAATTGCTATACTTAGGTACATAACATACTATTTTACATCTTAAATGTTACTTTTTTAAAAGTCAGATTATACTGAATCATCTTTTGTAAATAGTTATTTAATTTTTGGGATGATTTAAAAAATAATTTTCATACACAAAATTTAAAAATTCAACAGTCTTAACGCCATATAATAAAGCTGCGTATAGCACATAACTAAGTAACTTAATCTTGAATGTCATACGTTAAGTACAAGTGGTACATTATAAACGTCAATTTTTTAAATTCTTAAATGAAGTTTGAGAAATCAAAGTGTTAATAAATTTTCATCAATTTTTGAGATTTTGTACATTGGCAATACTAATACTTTTAACTACTCAGAGGAAACATTATTCATTCTGATTCATCAACGTCTTGATTTTTAGATATTAGAAATCATCTTCGAAAAGTTCCTCAAGGTATCTTTTCATTAGGACTTATACTCTCTGTGACAGTGATAGTGTATAATACATCGAATGAAAAGTAGTAATAAATTTTATCGTTTTAAATATTGATTGAGTATTAATTTCAACTTTAACAATATTAATGATATTATTGTATTTAACAGAGCATGTCGTGTAAGAGTTAATCCTGACGACGTTCTCACGGCTGGCGTACCGGCCATCACGAGTTTCACAAATTACATCGGACAGTATCTAATAGCTCAAACTCTGGATCAGCTGATGGAACCGTCCGACGTTGTTGGCAACATACGTTTCAGTCATCCAACGCTGTACGTCTTCCCTGGTGGTCAAGGAGATGCCGCTTTATTTGGCATAAATGGATTCAATATGCTCGTCGATGGAGGTTTCGCGCGAAAAGCGTGTTTTTGGGACTTTACGCGACATCTCGATCGTCTTGATGCTGTTCTTGTTACGCGAATTAATAATAGTAATATTGGTGGAATGTCAAGTGTTCTACGGAAAAAGAAAGAAATGCACGTCTATCCACAAATAGGCCATTTCTTTTGCAATCTTGTTGTAAGTAAATTTTAGTTTTATAGTAAACCTGTTGTTTCCAGCGAAATACAGGCAAGATTTACTAAAATAATTTGTAAATTATAAGAAATGAATTTTATTGAGGCTTTAAATAATCATTTTCTGTATCTAAAAGTAAAATTTTGATTATAGAACATAGATTAAATATGTTTTTAGAAGTGGATGGGCTTTATTTTGAAGAATAAATAACAATTTTCAAAGTTTTATAAATATTTGTTTTTAACATAGATTGGGAATTCTTTTTCATTAAACTCATTTAATTTTTTTCTAGGAAAGAAGACATTCAAACTCTCCGGATGGTGATAAAGATATCGATCCTCTTATTCTAAATCTCATTGATATTGGACAAGAAATGATGGTAAATCTACGACACATAAATCTTCGTCCACATCCTTGTTACAGAGATCCAGAGCCTATTAATTTATATCATAAAGTCGGCCATGGTACTCTGGATATGTATGTTCTCAGTCCAAGCAAAGACAGCCGCGAAGTTCGAGAATTTATGTCAAAATGGAATTCCTCAGATTCGAAACTTTTTGCTGGTTCGCATAGAAAAGACTCTAACAGCATCATATTTCCAGTTCAAAATTTAGTGTCTATTTGTGCTTTGCTGGTATGGCAACCAGCAAATCCTGAAGATACGATAACTCGTATTCTTTTTCCTGGTAGCACGCCACAGCACAAAATCTTCGAGGGTTTCGAGCGTTTGAAACACTTGGAGTTTCTAAAGCATCCAGTTTGTACAGCAAAAAGTCTTTCGCCTTCGACATCACTAGTAACACTTAGGGATAAAGCAGCAATCTTAAAACCAAAGTTAGGATCGATCGAACGCGAAACCAAACGACTTGCCGAAGTAAGAAAGGAGAAAAGGGATGTTTCAGAAATAAAATCTGCGAAAAAAGATCCTACAATTGATGACTCGACTGCGAAAATTCCTACAGCTAAACCAGTTGTACCTACTCCGCCAAAAGTAGAGTCGAAAGCGAAAAAAGTTGTAGAAAATACAAAGATAGAGTCCGAAACGAAGGAAAGCAAAAAAATCGAAAGAGAATTAAAAGAAACAAAAAAAGAAATGAAAAAAATAGAAAAGTCTGAACCAGCAGAATCGGAATCAAAGAAGACTGATGTTGTTAAAGTGGAAACTGAAAAGACTGCTCCTACAAAGGAATCTAAAATACAAAAAATTGAAACCAAGAAAAAAGAAACTAAAGAAATGGCCAAATCAACTGTTAAATACAGCAAACCCGATAGCGCGGTGAAACCTTCTATTAAACCCATTGAAAAGAAACCTAAACCATCTGGAGAAAAGAAAGATATTATGAAATCGTCCCCAACCACGCCAAAGAAATCAATGAACGGTACAGCAACAAAAACGGAAATATCAAAAACTGTTGCTAAAACTACGATTAAATCCAAAATTACGTCGGCGACCCCTGCAAAGAGCGCCAAAGATGCTAATAATCGTATGGTAGTTGAACAGAAAAATATAGAATTATCGTCAATGGCAGGATCAGCCAGTTCAGCTATCGGAACAAAAGTACCTACAAAACCGAAAACGGTTGAGCGAAAACCTATAAGTCGTCGTACGAAACCAGTAAGCCCTAGTAAAGCAAGGCTTCCAATAAGTCCTGCAAAATCCACAAGAAGTACACCTACGGCATCTGTAAAATCTGAGAAGGATGCTGTTATTCGAAAAGTTAAGGGTGGTACAACAGACTCTTCTGCTGTATCAACACCGTCTGGTATTGAACCAGAATCCGCAATTAAATTAATGGATAGAAACTTAACGGAAAAATCGGAAGATATGTCACTTGATTCGATTGAAAGTAAAGTATTAGCAGACTTGAAAGAAGAACGCGAAGTCGTTGAAGAGATTGAAGCGGTTTTACAAAAAGCTGAACGAATTGAGGAAGCTCGAAAAGAGGAGAGATTTGAAGGGGATGATGAAATTACCGCAGAAGCGACCGATAAAAAAGAAGAAGATATGACAGAAGAAGATGTCACTGCAGAAATGGATGATGCTCCTAAAAAGATAGGCAGAAAAGAAAGTCAAGAGCTCACAGAGGAGGACGAATATTTGATCGTAGAAAAAGAAGAAATTTACACAGAAGATTCTGTACAGAGTGGGGATACTGAACAAAAACATCATCTAGATGAAGTAGAGTCAGAAAAAACGCAAGTTAAAATTGAAAATGAAGAAGTAGAGGAATTGGATGAAGAAAAAGAATTTGCAGAAGAGAAAAAAGATGAGATTCCAGAGAAAAAACTTATGGATTCTACAGTGGAAAAGGAATCAAGAAAATCTTTAGAATTGTCGTCAGAACATAAAGAGCTTTTGAAAGAAGAAATGAAGCAGATCATTGCATCAGCTGCAGAAGCTGTTCAGAAAACTGAAGAAAAAGATGATTCTGCTAAAAGGGATAGTGAAGATATAACCAAAGAGGCCTCTAGTTTAAGTCCAGATAAATTAGACTCATCAGCAAAACCAGATACAGATCAGAAAGAAGCACTACCTGAAAAATTAGAGGAATCTCAAGAACGAATTTCAACTCTCGAATCAGGTGCAACTACTACTGCACCAACTTTACCTGAAGATGAACGGATACCTCTTGACGAAATCAAAGAAGATGTTGATGAAAAACATGTTGTAGAAGAAGTTAAAGAAAAAGATATCCCAGCAAGAGAAAAGGAAGTCATACCAGAAACGATACCAGCAGTATCAAAACCAGAAGTTAAAATTTTAGATGTACGACCTACTATTCACCATGGGATTCCAAGAGACGTCGTTAAAACACCAGATGAAGTAGCTGACTTACCAGTTCACGAAGAAGTTGACCCTAAACTTTACAGAATGGATGAATTAGAAAAAGAAAAAGATATAAAAGTACCGATATCATTCCAAGAACCAAAGGAAACGTCAGCTGCACCACCTGTTAAAGAACAAAAAGATAAAGGCGTGTTTAGTTTCTTTGGCAAGGTTGCAGATAAATTCGAAAAAGGTATCGACAAATTAACAAAAAAAGCGAGACGCGATTCTGATAAAGATGTTGAAGACAAATCATCGAAATCAAGCTCACCAAAAGAACCTAAACCGCAAGAGAAACTTGTTTTTGAAGACGTTGATATCGATAAAGTTTTTCCAAAAGTGGGAAAAATTGACGATAAACCGGAGCCATTCGAACAAGTAATACCTCAAGTTAGTGATATTAAGCTGGCAGCAATAAAAGAAACAGCTACATTCTTACAAGAAGAAATAAAAGATTCCAAAATTAAAGCTGTTGAGGAAACTCATTTAGTGAAACCAATAGATAATGTTGTTCAAGAAGGGAAAGAGGATTCAGTTGAATTGGTTGAAGACAATGAAGAAGTTGAAGCTTTTGTAGAAGAAGCATCCAAAAAATTCAGAAATGTAAAAGATAGTTTACAGGATTCTTTAGAATCACTTGAAGACAAAGTAGATGAAACTAAAAAAGTGATCCCATCAACTAAGGATTTAGTAGAAGATACTTTGGTTGGAGCAGCTGAAAAGCTTGAGGATATCCAAGCAATTGAGAGTGTTGATTCCAAAGAACCTGAAAAAGTCAAATTTATTATACCTTCAAGCGAAGATACAGAAAAAGAAGATGATGATTCTGGAGAGGTTATTCGAGACTTTAAAGAAGCAGTTCGCGATGTTGCTGAAGTACTTGTAGGTACAGCAGGAATCGAAATTGAAAAAGAGGAAAAGCCCAAAGATGTCGTAGAAATTGTCAAGAAAGTTGCTGAGGTTCTTAAAGAAGACGATTTTCTATCAGAAAAAAGTTTGTTTGTCGAAAAAGATGAAGTTGCAAGTACAAAATCACCATCTGAAGATACGATTGTACCTAAAAAGGTTGGTGTAACCGAAGAATTGGCACCACAAGAAGAAGTTCAAGAGCTTCTTGAAGAAAAAGCAGCTGAATCCTCCCCAATGCACTACGAGAAAGCTGACGGCTTTGAGATTAGAGAAGAACCTTGTACTAAAGTCGTCAAAGAAAAAGATGTGACATCTTCTTCTCCTGTTAGAGATGCAAAAGCAGACCTCAGAGATGCAATGAAAATTTGTGAAGATATTATGAAAGAAGATCTGATTGAAAAACCAATTATCGAAGTAGAGACTGATACTAGAGGAGACGTCATGGATTTAGGTCTGGAAGAAATATGTAAAAAAGAAGTTGCAAAACGAGAGGTACGCGATGAAAAACTGCAAGAAAAAATAATAGTAGAACCAGAAATAGGTTTTGAGCAAAAACTATCTCCTGGAACAGCAGAACTCGTGACCGTAACACCTGGATCTACGCCCACTTCTCCTAAATTAGCTACAGAAATGGGACTTCCTGAGATACCATCAGAATATAGAGAAATATTTAATAAGGAGGTAAATTTAAATAGCCTTATTGAAGAATTTATTGTGTTGAAAAAACACAAAATAACGATGGAAGTATTGGAATATATTGTAATCGTTAAGCACGTGCCTAAAGAAAAAGTAATTAACCTTATTCAAGAGATTATTATCAAACATGAGATTCCCCGTGAAACTGTTTCAGATAGTATGCAGATTTTAAGAACTCATGACGATATTTCTTCAGAAAAAAGATTGGATGTTGAAAATTTCATTATACATGAATATTTAAATAAAAATAAGAAAATAACGTTATCAGCGATCGAAGATATTTCTACAAGAAAGATGGTTTCAAAACGAATCGTTATAGAGATCGTTGAAGAAATTATAGTAAATAAACAATATAATAGAAGAACCGTTTTTGATATTTCACAAGAGTCATATTTTACGATACTAAAAGATGATTTAGAAAAAGTTTTACAAACCGATATTAGCAAAAAAGATTTACTTGTTGATTTGTCTGATAAAGCTGAATCAGAACAATTACGATTAACTGATGAAGCTGCATCTTCGAGAGTTGACACAATTAGCGATGATAAAATAATAGATGGTTTTGTTAGCATATCAACAACTGATGCAGTAGAGGCATTCCTCCAAGAAGAAAAGAAAAAATCTCACGAAGAATCTAAAATAGTAGATGATTTTGAAGCTGTGGAACAGGAATATAAAGTACGAGGAGTTCCATCCATATCATCTGCTGAAAAATTAGCAGAACCAAAAGATAAAGAAGTTGAAGAAATATCAGAAGATGTTAGTGACGTGATAGAAGCAGACGAAAAATTTGTTAAAGAGACCATTGAAAAAGATATAAAAGAAAAAGATATTTCTGAAAGTGACTTAGAAGATAAATTTTCGAAAAAGATTGATCAAGATTCCGTTCAAGAACTTGAAACATCTGAAATATCTGAAATTGATACAAAAGAAAAATATCTTGATGAAGCCAAAGAAAAAACATTGGATATAAAAGATTTAACAAAAGATGAACATACTGATGTTAATATTTCACAAGTAAGTGAAGAAAGTCACGAAGGAACCGTCAGAAGAATGGTTGTAACCGCTAGTAGTGAAGACGGAGGACACGAAATCGAAATATGTCCTACTGGAACTATTTCGTTCACTAAAACTCCTACTCCAGACGACTCTCTAAAAGATGTTGATATAAAATCAACACCAGAAAAGGATTCACTAATTCTTGATAAAGATTCATTGCGATCATCAGGTAGTACACCTGAAAAAGATAGCATAATGTCCGAAAAATCAGATAAAGATGAAGATAAAGTTACTCCAGAGGATAGTTTAGAAAAGCTACCAGCGGTGGAAACTGAAATTATACGGGAATTAAAAACAGATACCGAAACGTCAAAATCTACAGTAGATGACATTTCATCAACGACATTAGATGCCAAAATTATAAAACCAGCAGTGCTTCCAGTAACAGAGGTTGCAAAAACACCAGATTCTATTCATTCTGGAGATGCTTCACCAGCAGAAAGTGTGTTCTCAAAATCGCCTACAGAAAAGACTTCAATTCTTACAATAAAAGCTTTATCTCCAGAAGGAGATAAATTTAAAACAGAAAAAGATGGTCAAAAAGAAAGCGATTTAAAAGATGAATTATTAATTTCAGAAGAATTAAGGGAAATCGTTGATGAGACAGTCGATCACAAAGGTCATGAAAGAACAAAATCACCAAGTGTTGAAAAAGAAATAGACTCAAAAGAAACATTATTAAAGGATATAGAAAAGAAAGAGCCTTCACCTGACAAAATACTTACATCTGAAGATGTGAAACAAGCAATAGATAGATCTAAGTCACCAAGTACTGAAAAAGAAATCAGTGGAAAGGACATCATACCCGAGCAATCGGTTATTACAGAAGATGACAACCAAGATAAAACTGTGAAGGAAAAACTTAGATCGAAATCACCTAGTATGGAGAAAGAAGATTTATCTGAAAAACAGAAAGCCACTGAAACCTTCACTGATGAGACTCATGTTAAATCAAAATCACCGAGTATCGAGAAAGAAATAAAGGAAAGAGAGGCATCGTTGACAGAAACAGTTGAAATAGGTGATATTAACGTTACAGTGGAAACCCTTACAGAACATACTCACGATAAATCAAAATCCCCTAGCATGGAGAGAGAAGATGAAAAGAAACAAAAGTCTCCTAGCATCGAAAAAGACATTACAAAGGAAAAGTCTACTGATATCAAATTACTGGATAAATCAAGATCTCCAAGTGAAGATAAAGAAGTTCACAAACAAGATGTGTGTGAGAAAGAATCTACACATGACACAGAAGTGGAGAAGAAAGAATCGAGTCCCGAAAAAGAAGTTTCTATAAAAGAAACAAGCCCAGAAAAAGAAGAGGATAAGAAAGAAAAGAGTCCTGACAAAGACGAAGAAAAGAAGGAAACAAGTACCAAAAAAGAAGATTCCAAGAAGGAAGGTAGCCCTGAGAAAGAAGTAGAAAAAGAAAAGAGTCCAGAGAAGGAAGATTCGAAAAAGGAAATAAGTCCTGAAAAAGAAATAGAAAAGAAAGAAGCGAGTCCCGAGAAAGAAAGTTTGAAGAAGGAAGTAAGTCCCGAAAAAGAAGTGATGATTAAAGAACCGAGTCCCGCAAAAGAAGTTTTACATAAGGAAGGAAGCCCGGGAAAAGAATCAGAGAAAAAGGAAACAAGTCCCGAGACCATATTGTAATATAATATGG